>CM076579.1:403633586-403865939 GCA_034641835.2 Pinus albicaulis
GAACCGTCCTATGCCAAGTTGAAGTTTCTGCTCCTTGTACTTCCTTCCCTTTTGTAGAAGCTCTAAAGATGGCTTCTTTGACTTCAGATGGTCCTCCTCTTCTCATTTCATAAGCAGTTAGTATGCCATGGAGTTGTACGACAGTAAGATTTTGAAGATCCTGTTTTTCTTCAAGAGCAGAAACTTTTGACTCAAATTTTGCCGTTAGTGATCTTAATATTTTCTCAACCAAAGTAGATTCTGCTATTGTTTCTCCCATGTTTCTCATACGATTTACAATATCATCAAGACGTAAGAAGAAACTAGCAACACTCTCATCATTATGCATCTTCAAATTTTCATATTCAATTCTGAGAGTTTGGAGTTTTGCACTTTTTACCTTTGCATCTCCTTCATAACTTAGAATGATTTTGTCCCATATTGCCTTTTCTGTATTCAGCTGCATAACCTTGAAAAATTTTGATTCAGTTAGACTTCCCAATAGTGCATTGACCGCCTTTGCATTTGTTTCATAATTCTTCTTTTTTGTCGGATCCGTTGGTACTGCGACTGGATATTGATATCCTTGTTCAACAATGGCCCATACATCTGCTCCCATAGACTGAAGATAGGATCTCATCCTTATTTTCCAGAAGATTAAATTGCTTCCATTAAAGAGTGGAGGCTTGATAGATGCTGTTCCATCTTGATTGCTCATCTTGCTTGATCTTCCTTCTAGTGGCTAAGCCTTTTCAGAAGGACCTGCTCTGATACCAATTTTTGGAAAAATACTGAGAGGCGGGGTGAATCAGTATTTAGTGCAGAAAATAAAACTTTGATATTTCCTTCTTAAAAACCCATACGCTACTTTCCTGAATTCAACTCGCGTATATACGCGGATATCCTTTAAAGAACTCGCGTATATCCAGTGAATTAATTATGCATTTAATTCATGAATTAGATCATTGCATTAATCATTTATCAGATGTTCAGAAAACAACAAACAGGTGCAGAAAGAACAGAGTAATCATCACACACAATCAATCACACATGAACACCAGGATTTTTAGGTGGAAACCCAATTTGGGAGAAAACCACCGCTGCCGTCGTCTCAGTATTCAATCTTTATTATTAAGAAAACTTCTTACAACATGTATTGGCGCAGGCTCATACCAACACGCAGGCACCCACCTGCAGAAGGCTACAACCTTCTCTTGTTTACCAGCCTTTCCTGGAAGGGAGCAAAAACCCCCTGCTCTCGTTTACCAGCCTCTCCTGGAAGGGAGCTACTACCTTCAGACTGAAGGCTTCAACCTTCAGATCCACTGTAGACCATGTTTCATCAATTTTCAAATTGGATCAAAATAGCTTCAACACAATCCTTCACTTATCAACAAACGTCCTTTTCCCAGAGCATCAAACAGAACAGTGAAACCACTGTAACCAGAATATCAGAGATAACCCAGACTTCAGAATAGATAAGTAGACTCTCAATCAGCATTGAGCAACCATCAGTTCAAATTGCATACGCGCTTTTCTTCAAACATACTTGCGTATATACACGCTTTTAATAAAGGCAACCCGCGTATACATCTGTGCACTTTTCAGAAAAACCCTAACAATCCATACTCTCCTTTGTTTAAACAGATCCGCGTATATACACGCTTTTTATGAAACGAACTTGCATATAGATCTATAAAAGATAAACTTTGCAGAACAGATTAGATCTATGGACTTACCCATATTTCTTCAATATCTTCAATAGATTTGTGCCAGGTCTTCAATACTTCTTTTCAGATCATCCTAGAGATTCATCATTTCCAGATCTAGAGATTTTGAACCTTCATCATATTCATGGGTGCATCATAGATTCAGATCTATCGATTAAGAACAGAGTTCAACCATACAAATAAACTTCAAAGTGAAGTATTCATTTAAAGCCCAGACCCCTGCACTCCTTGCACAATGATTTTATTCTCCTTATATAGGTTTATCCTTTATCAATACCATGAGCCAAAACCACACCACTTCCAATGGTATTCCTGGACGGGGTCAAATAGACAACCCAACGCTCAATACAATGGGTCAATACCATGGTAGTAACCCCTGGTTTTACACTTTTAGAGCGCAATTGAGCATACGCGACTTGGCACGTACTTTCCTGCGTGCATACGCTACTTCTCCTAGACAAATCCACGTATGCCTTGAGACACACACTTTTCATCATTGGTCTAGCACATACTAGAATTCCTTTCATCATTACATCTGAGCTGCTCTGTAGACACATCAAATTTACATCATTAATTAGTATATCAAGACAGTTTCCATTAAGTACAAGTTTCATCAAGTAGGTTGCCATCATCTTTATCAAGTGGGTTGCCATCAAGGACAACACTCTGCATCATATTGCCAACAACTTATGAATTGGGTGTGATGCAGCGGTATTAGTTCGTGATGAATCTAGTATGGTTGTAAGTATAAGGCTCGTACTAATGGTGGTGAAATATTTGTTCTAGTACAAAAATCATCATAGATTTCTCATGTTAGACTAGTATTTCTTACCATTGTCGAATACAATATTCTCTACTTACTAGGTATTAATGGTTCAAATCCATCTAGAATAGAGATAATATTTACATACAACTCCTTACTTAATTCCAGTTTTGTCTTACAAAGAGTTTAGTACTAAGTATCCTACTGTACTTACATAGTACTTAGGGTTAGAGTTATTATTTTATGTAAGCTTACAATTGTCTTACTCAGTAAACTATTTCCTTACCCTAAATATATGTGAGCAAGCAACTATCGTCCTAGTAAATACTCAAATAATTATTATGTGTCAATAGAAGTTAACTTAATGGTTCATGTATCCATGAGTAAAGTAATACAACGGAGTGGTTATGATTCTAGCAGGCTTAGTTGCATACTTACTCTTAATACAATTTATATTATCCAGGGATAATAGCTCGTGAGCCCTTAGTAAGTAAGCATGAGTTTGACGGATTCGTGATAACCTGTAGTAGGAAATGACTTTATTCAACGACTTACACCAATATATAACTAGTAGAAAATGGATTGAAGGCTAATCGACAAAGAATATTAGAAAGGAAAGCATTATATTCCATAAAGTTTTTCAGATTATCAACCCCAAGCAAGTTTTTTCTTATGTCATAATAGGTCTCTGGTTGAGTACGAGCAACGATTGCAATAACTCTGGACTTCTCACATTGTCAATGCAATTTTTTTCTAAACTTTTATGGAATCTTGTTGGACTAATGCGGGAGAAATGATCAGATAAAGCCCTGCTCAAGTCAGGGACTTGCTGCCCTACATCCTCCCTTGTTTTTGTTTTTAATATCAAAGGTACAAATCACATTCTTAAAATAAAATCCCTTTATAATAATTTTATGGAAGATGGAACACTAAATACAGAGAATCACCATATATCCATTTTCTCACATGTATGATTTTATTTATGAAGAACACGTTAAAATTTATGGAGAGCACGATTAAAATTTACTTCTCTTATCTAGTTTGTTTCTTCTTTTGGCCTACATAAGGGTCAACACGCTTGCATCTACGTACAATCTTCACGCACAACCTCACCGCTCCACATAATAAGTTTTTTCTTTGGCTCCTTCTCACACAGACACTTCAACACTCAATGAATTGGTTTTGTTCCTTTATGTAGCTGTACAGGTTGAACTCCACGTTGCACATACAATAACAAGAATTCCTTTCACAACTCGGTCTACCACCTATAGCTTTGGATATATGTTTTCGAAGGAAACACTGTTGTCGAGCTCCCTTCTGCTGGACAGGCGACAATAAAATAACATATGCACAAATACTAAAATAGTGGTCCCCTCATCGTTGTTCTCCACTGCCCTGCTTGAATTCTTTGGATGCTTGATTATAACACAATATAATCCAATCATATGAAGGCATGGGCTAGTTTTATCGCCCAGTTTCCATGTTTCCAGCACGTTAAATCAACACACACAGCTCAAAGTTTCACTAGGCATTAGATTAATATGCACATTAAAACACACCACACATATTATTCGCATAACGAAACTGTATGCTCATACTCGCTCTTACCAAAAATGTTGTGTAGCTCCTCCTTCGTAGATTATGGTGCTCGACAGCAGCTGTCGATGATGATGTTGGTGAAGGTGATGGATGGGACTCAATATTTGTATAAAACTTTCAATTGTGCCTCAATTTATGATCTGTGTCTTAGTGTGTGCGTGTGGCTCCTCAACACATTCAAACTTACTCTCACACACAGAACTCAATGCAACAATCTATCACATACTCGCTCTAACCTTGAGCTCTGATACCAAAACGGGTGCAGAGATTAACAACTCAACACACACTTAAATTTTATTAATAAAATCACACTCTAAAGCATGAACATTGCAAATGTAAAAGGGTGCAGAGATTAACAACTCAAGACACACTTAAATTTTCTTAATAAAATCACACTCTAAAGCATGAACATTGCAAATGTAAAAGGCTGCAGAGATTAACAACTCAACGCACACTTAAATATTATTAATAAAATCACACTCTAAAGCATAAACATTGCAAATGATTACATGGTTATTTATTTAGGATGGAATAGATCTCTAATTTCTTCAAGAGAAACTTCTTCCTAGTTATTTGGAGGAAGTTAAAAATTATCCTCTTAACTTTAGGAATATTATCCTAACTTCTTAATCTCTTAATTAATTCTAGAATGACTCATAAAATCTAGAAAATTCTATATTTCTCAATTTAAATAATTACAACAAATAAAATATATCATACTCCTACATCAAATTTTCCTTTTTCTCCCTTCTTGTAGCACATATATCCATTTTTCCAATATAATTTATATTTTCCCAATCTAGCACATATATCAATTTTCCCAATCTAACTTATATTTTGTGTTGTTAATAAGAAAATATATATATTATCCATGATTTGTTAGGTGGATTTGTGGTTTTTTCTAATTCAAAACTGTATTCATTAAGAGAGTCAGCAGAATGATCATGAGGGTGTTAACAAGAGACAAATAAGATAAAAGAAAGATTTGAATCCACTTGATGATTGTAAAAAGATTCCACATTATATTGTTATGTACTGTAGTAAGTTCAATTGAGTTGGAATTTGTAAGTGATTTAAACCCGAGTATCTTGAACCATGTTTTGATTATGGAGAAATGTAAATTTGTAAGTGGGATATTGGTATGATATTTCCTTTATACCTAAAATAAGTAAAAAATATGCTATCTACTAGGATTGGCCTCCTATTTAAAAATATCAACTACCTTGTAATGAACATTGATTAAGGTTTTCAAAAATTCTAATATTTGTAGGAGTCAACTAAACTAATGTAAAGTAAACATTAAATATGGTCTGCAAACAATTTAACTACCTTTTAGATGATATCCATTATTTTAAATGCAATGGTAATTAGGGGATAAAGAATGTGAATGATATTCTTATAATAAAAAAAAATCATAATAAAATTTGTAATTTAATTAAATTTATTTAACTTAATCAAAATTTAACTCTATATAAATCAATGTATGTACATTTATTTATTTTAATTTGTAATTCAACATTATATTACTTTAAAAATGGATTACATAGAGCTTTCTTTGGTGATTGGTGTTGCCCTTGTTACACTGAAATTTGTCACCATGACATTTTAGTACTCCCTTAGAAGTCTGAAATATCAAAGTTCCTAAAGTCAAGCCTTGAAATTAAGAGAAAAGCTCATAAAAGTCTTAAAAACTCTTGTACTGCACTTTCTCTTAGTATTGCCTGCGGTCTCGCACTTTTTGGCTATAAATCATGCGTAGCCAAACGCACTTTCTGTTTATTAAGGGTGCGGACCCCTGTAAAAGATAAGAAAAGGCGCAAGTAAAATATAGAAGCTCAGTTTGAGTCATTTTTGGAAGCTTCTAGAAACATTCCTGCGGTGGAAAGTTCGTTCTTTTCAAGTTCATGCATCCCATCCATTAGGGAGCTAACCCCTTGATGTAAAGAACTAATCCCTTTGAAGGAGGATTCTATCCCTTCTTGTTTGGAGCTGTAACTTCCTCTCTTTCACTATAAAAAGAGGCATAGGGCAGCCTCAAGGGGTTACAATTGATGAATTGAAGCTTTCGTATTGTTGGAGGTGAAATGCTGTTGAAACTCAGACCCTTTTAGCTGAGATTTTATGTGGGAAAGATTACATACCTGTATGTATCTCGGTTGGAAGAGTTCAAGGCTTGTCAGAGTAAAGGAAACGCCTGTTCTGGACCCCAAGAAGGCCTGTATGACATCAAGGCGGACACGGTTGTAAGGCTTTTCTTATTTAAATTAATACAAATAAGTCTGTTTTTCTTAATAAGCTGTCAATTGATTGGTTTATTTTATGGATTCCTTGATCACCATAATAGATATGATTTGTGAATATATGCTATGCAGGTGCTATTTTATGTTTGCTTTTTTGTGATTGCAGATCTTCGAAGGCAACTCTTTCGGGAAACTGAAGGACTACTACTACAAACAAGCATTGGAACAAAGGTAGGATCGTTAAGCCTTTATAGCATTTAATTATGAATCGCGATATATATAGAGAAAGATAGATTTAATTTTCCGTTTGTTGCTAGCTATCTGTAGGACACTTGGGAGGTCTGTGTTGTCTGCAAGAACGACTTATATGTCCAACAAAATGGCGACTCCACTAGGGAAATGGATCTTGAACTTTGATTTCTTTTACTTTTGACTTGTGAATTTATTTTTTCTGATTTTGATTGGTTGATACTGGCTTGGGTAGTTTATCCCTGTAGAATCCTTGAGAAATGCTTGAGAATTTTTTTTGTTTTTTCTCTAGTTTTCTTGTGTCCGCTCTTTTCTTTTATAGACAGTGCGGGCAGTTCCGCACTTTTCCTGTACCCACAGTGCGAGACCGCACTGGTTTGCACTGAATCCTGCGGACCCTGTGAAATTTTTGAAAAATCTTAAAATCCTATTTTCTGGATTAGAAGTTAGATTCTCAGTGAATAAATAGACTTGTATCTTCTGTCAGGAAGCCTTGGTTAAAAGTTTATTTCAACATTTTTAGTTTTGAATGATTTTCTGAAAGATCTGCATGTTATAATGATTTTTGATTTGTCTTTATCCCGCTCAAAGATTAGAAACCTTGATATACCTTTAGATCACTGGTATTTCCTTGCTTTCTTGCTGAGTCTGACATCATAGCAAAAATTGTTTTATGAGATTTAGATTCCATTTTTCTCATTTGCAAATCTTTAAAGAAATTTTGTTAATAAGTTTAGAATTTCACTTAAAAACCAAAATTGGATGGTTTTTGAGTTCTTGCTGATCCAAGCAAAGAATTTCTTAGTTAGATTACAACCTAAGTAAGACATCCTCAAAATATTCGAAGTTTTAATTCAGATTTAGTCTTATGATTTTTAGATCTCAAAAATAGTGTTTTTAGCTTTGAGTGTTATTTCTAGAAATTGTAGTGTTCTTTTGAAGAAAACTTGGTTTGTAGTTTCGATCTTGAATAAAAGGGATTTCTTATTGAGCATTAGATCATTTTGAGTTCTCATTGAAATTAGATTTCTTTTCATTTATTCTTGTTTGAAGGAAATATTTGTTTTTAAAAGATTGCATTTCTCAACTCTTCCTTTAGATAGAATTCATTGAAAGAAAACAGATTGTTTGTCATAATAGATGCATTTTTTAGTGTGTTTGAGTCGGGTCACTACATATCATCAGTTTCACTTTCGCACCTATTTTCCTAAGAAACAGTCCATTAAAATCAATGATTAAATTAAAATCAATCTAGTAATTTTTATATTTCTAGGGCTCTTTTCACCAATATAGCTTAGGCTAGTGTCTTGGAGTAGGGAGTAATTAACTCACCAAGACAATTAAAACAAACAAGTAGTTGATCCTGCGGTAGGAAAAAAATCCAATAGTCGCTTGTATGCTCTAGGAAGCTCCTCTTAAAGGAGTCAAGCATGAGGTCATATCTGAACTAGTGGGATAATCAATTCTATCTCATTGGGAACGATAGAAGATATGCGCGTATTAACAACGGTAAACCTCAGATAGACCATTGTCTAGGAGCCTGGGGTCACTTGTCGGTATACCTTGGATTATATCAAAGAGCCTTCAAGGGGATTTAGCTTTGTTACTCTGCCCTTGCACGTATGTCGGACCATAGACTGTTCCCCTAGGTATATTAGTTCCTGTTGGTAACCATAGTGACCATAATCTTACATTTTTTTCCTAAGGTGATGGTGGAGGAAATATCCCACTGTACCTAGAGCAGACATCGACTAGACTCACTTGGACTCTCCGGAGGGTTATCTTCACTCGAGATGGTTTAAGTGGAGAAACTTGCATCGGTATGTTTCATTAAGCAGGTTGTCAGGGTAACTGTTCCAACCGCCCTTTCTACATTAAATACTACGATGTTGGATTTCATCACCAACTAGTGTTTTTAGTGTGGGAATTTACTGTTTGCGTGTGGTTTGATCTCCTATATTTTTAGGAGTGTGATTCATTTTTTTGTTCTCTTAGTGACTCTAGGATTTTTCATTGAAATTTTGTTTGATTGTGTGTGATTAATAATTTTTAATCGTGGTTGAATTACCAAGATAATCGCGTAGACTCCAGGGGATGCCCCCTGAGTATACACCAAGCCAACTTGAAGGGCTGCGAGCTCTAGTATCACCTAGTGACAGTAGACTTAGATCAACAGAAGTAGGAGAGTCATCTATAGTTTTTCATCCTGATTATCAATCACAAACAACAGAGCATATTCAAGAGCCAATTTCAGTTTTCGAAGTTACTGGTAGTATTTCTTCTTCCAGTGAATTAGTTGAAGAACCTGAAATTTCTAAACCTGACACTGAACTTGCTATAGGAACCATCTTCAGGATTTGTTACTCTGACTTCTAGTGATCCTGGTTCACCTAGGGTAAGACATATCATTACTGAAAATGTTCCTTCTGACCTCATATCTATTGAAGAAATTTTTGGTCCAGACGAAGACGTAACTCTTCCCGAAACCCAACAGACTTTGAATCTTAGGGAGCGTGAATCAATATTCTATAGTCCTTTTAGAAGTGACGCTTGGTATTTATCATTGACAGATTTTTTAGAAAACCCGGGTCTTAGTTTTTCACCACCTTGAATTCCTTTTCATCCTTCATCAATTATGTCAGGTGAGTCATCTATGTTTTCCCAATCACCGGAAACATTTTTATACGGTGGTCCTTCTATTCCTTCAGGGTACCAGTCACTCTCTAGTACTTTCTCAGGAGAAAATCCTCGACCAACTGAACAAGTGTTATCAACTGGTATAAATAGAGCTAAAACTGAAACGTTGAAGGCAGAGAAATTTTTTATGATGTCTGGTAATATTCGAAATCCTCAACCTCAAGGTAGTCAGTTACCACCTGGGGGGCAACCTCAAGGTAGTCATTTATATCCTGGGGGGCAACCTCAAGGTAGTCAATTACTGCATGGGGGGAAACCCCAAGGTAGTCAGTTACCGCCTGGAGGGAAACCTCAAGGTAATTTTTTACCAGGACAAACTATAGGACAATATTATTTACCTGGAGAAAAACCTCAAGGATAGTACATACCTCAAGGTTATCAACCTCAATGACAATACATACCCCAAGGTCAACCCCAGACTCAGTATATTCCTCAGGGTCGTTATCAACCCTAGATTCAGTACATGCCTCAAGGTTATCAACCTCAAGGTCAGTGCCCAACTCAAGGTTTCCAACTTCCTTCCGGTCAACCATTATTACAAGGAGCTGGAAATTTACCAGTCATTTATCAACCCTACGTTCAACTAGGTTATGGTCCTTCATATGCACAACCTTCTACGGGTCAATACCCCAGAATGAACATGGTGTGGAATCCATCCCAAATTCAACAGACTATGCAACCTAATGTGCAGTTACCTAATCAACCTGGACAACCCTTAGTTTCTGGTCCAACCTAGCAACCTGTCCAGCCTACTATTCAAGTCCCTGCACCTGGTTTTGTTCAGCAGCCTAGGCCTAGTACTCCTCAGACTCTGCCTCAAACTGCTGCAGCTACTGCAACTTCTGTTCAACCTACAACACATGTTTTTGGAGTATCTGTAGCTCCAGTTTCTTCTATCCCTGCATCAGTACAAATTCCTCAAGCCTCTGTACCACAGTCAGGACCTAAAATTCAGACTACGGTCCAGATGCCTACAGGACAAGCTGGTACTAGTACGATTGTCTCTAGTCAACCACAATTTACTTATCAACTGTACCAGGGACATTATCAAATTGGTCAAGCTATACAAAATCCAGTATATCAGTATCAGCCGTACCCTGGGTATACTTATCAGGTACCTCAACAACCCCAGTATGGTCCAGTTAATCCTAGTTACCCAGGAGGTTTCAAAATTCCAAATGCACAACCAATTCCAGGGTATCCTGGATATCCTCCTCCTGGCACTGGTTTGATCACACAAGGTTATCAAGACCCTAGCCATCGGTTACCATTCATAGCAACTTTAGATTTACTGGATCTATCACGCCTTATGAACGATCCCATTTTTTTATCTTCCATATTGGCTGCCGATGCCTAACAAGTTGCCCAGTGATATTCCAAAATTTGAAGGTAAGTCAAGAGAGGACCCATCTAATCACGTTATGAATTATCACCTCTGGTGTGCATCCAATTCACTAGTCGATGATTTGATTCGATTGCGTCTTTTTCAGTGAACTCTCATTGGTCTAGCTGCCAAATGGTACATTTAGTTACCACGCGGCTCTTTTAATAATTTTAACACGTTAGCTACTACTTTCTTAACCCATTTTCAGTTGCTTGTTAGATACGACAACGACACAGAATTACTGACTTCATTAAAACAGTCTACGTCTACGTACATATCTGATCACATTCATGAGTGGAGACGTAGAAGGTGTTTAGTGAAAGTCTTTATTCCTGATCAAATTTTGGCTGAATGGTTTATTAAATTGTTATTGCCCAAAATTACTGAAGATGTGGCCAAAGGAGGCGTTGTTATAGAAGAGAAATTCGTTGCTTAGGCTCAGTACCTTGACCTTGTATATACTCAGTCAGGTACTTTGTATGATAAAATACCCGATTTACCAAGACCTGGTCAATTAACTACAACTCCTTCTGGCTCTCATGCCGCTAATGGTGTAATTGGTTCTGTTAGTACTGGTAAAAGTAAGAAGAAGTCTTCCAAGACCACTTCTCCTAGTATCACTTTACCTGATTCACCCAAAGGAGATTCTTCCCAAGAAGCTTTCACCGATATTCACATTGTAGAGTCATCTACAACCAAATCTGAAACTGGTGGTAAGAAGAAAGGTAAGAATAAAAAGAAAAAATCTTCAAAAGAGAAAACCGATACAACTGAACCAACTGACGAAAAATGCAAACCTTGATATCCTTGTCTCATTTGTGACCAGGATCATTTTACAAAAGAGTGCCCGCATAGAGCCGAGGTATCAAAATTTGTTTAGGGTTCACCTATACCTATTGTCTTGAAGGATCCCTTTCCCGGTCAAGATAGTAACATGGTTGGATATTTCTCCAATACGGTTGAGGATATCTTGATGGTTGCGACGCGATCGCAAGATTATGGTAGTAAAATTACTGGTAAAGAAGAAGAAACATCCAATTTTGCATCGACTACATCTCCCTTAGTTTCTGATCCATTACAGACCGAGAAACAAAATCATGACTTAGTGATTAAACCACCCGCAAAAGTTGTGCTTCGTAAATCAGCTTTCAATCCACATGCGAGAGCTGCTCAGAATTACAATATTGTTGAAGATTTGGCAATTTCCCCTTCAGCAATGTCGGCTTTGGAAGTATTGCAATCATGCCTAGCCCAAAGAAAATTGCTTTTGTCAGCCTTAGGAGCCGTAGATCTCCAAGATTCGAACCTCATGATCTTTGATTTAGAGAATTTTACACCCCGCCTACCCCATCAAATGGCTTTTCAGATTCCGGTAATAGTAAAAAACAAACGTATCTTTCGTACTGTTGTTGATGAAGGGGCTTCTATGTGTATTATGTCGTTAAAATGTTGGAAATCACTTGGTTCTCCAACGATTAACCAATCACCAACTATTCTCAAAGCTTTTTATGGAAGAGGTTTTCAGCCATATGGTATCTTACAATATCTACCAATAGAGGTCGAAGGAAAAATGGTTAATCTAGATGTGGAGGTGGTTGATGCCCCTCTGGATTACAACCTTCTCCTGGGTTGCAGTTGGTCTTACACCATGACTGCTGTTGTATCATCGATCTTTCGTCTCATCATGTTTCCTCATAAAGGAAAGATCGTTAAAATAGATCAGCTATCATATTATTCATCTGACCCAGCCTCTACTGATAGTATCCAACATATCGGAAAATCGACTATCCCTTATAAGGATGTCGGAGTAGGTTTGATTAGAGATTCGACTTTACTAGGAACTTTTTCCCTGCCTTCTCCCAACGTATAATCTCCTATTTCTAATATCAATATAATTACATCAAGTACTATGTCTTTTGATGATCCATGGATAGTACCTTTAGAATCAGAATTGGATTCTTTCGATGGCCCGATGCCTTTGAGTCCATTTGAGTTAGCATACCAGAATGCACAGTCATTTTCTGATACTCCTTCAACTGAGTTTGATCCAGTGAATGTGATCAATCAGGAGTCATTTTCAATATCAAGCTTAGCTTCGACATCAATTACGGATCTTGTTCAACAAGTATTCAATACTGATGATCATATTCGTGAATTCTTGTCTGTAGATGAGTTACCATGGGAAGATCTTCTTCATAGGTCTCCGTTTTTACCTGATCTTGATCATTTTGAGAATGATTTTTCCTCCATTTTTACCACTGATTACGTCAAAGAACCTCATAATCCTTTCACACATATCGATTCTGAATTGAATTTAGAAAATATTTCTGCAACGGTTCCTCTTGACATTTCAGTAAAACCTGGAATTGTTGAAAACATTCATATAGGTGCTTGTTGTACGCCAGATGAAATCCAAGCATATAAAGCCCTATTTCAGGAATTCCGCGACATTTTTGCTTGGTCATATGAAGAAATGCCAAGAATCGATCCATCAATTGTTGTTCATGAAATTAAGACATACCCGGATGCTAAACCCGTTAGACATAGATTACGTCAGATACATCTGAGAAAAGCTGTTGCTATCAAAGCCGAAGTTGAAAAATTACTTCGTGTAGGTTTTATTTATCCAATTCCACTCACGGACTGGGTATCTAATATTGTTCTGGTCAATAAAAAACAAGGAACAATACGAGTATGTATCGATTATAGGGATATAAATCGAGCTTGTCCAAAAGACAATTATCCAACCCCTTACATCGATCAAATTATTGACGATTGTGCTGGAAGTGAAATGTTCTCTTTCATGGATGGATTCTCCGGCTACAATCAAATAAACATACTCCCTGCAGATCAACCTAAAACAACTTTCATTTTTCCATGGGGGACTTTTTCTTATCGCAAACTACCTTTTGGCCTTAAGAATGCTGGCGCCACTTTTCAAAGGGCAATGTCTTATGCATTTCACGACATTAAGCACATTGTGCAGCCCTACCTCAATGATTTTCCTACTCATTCTTCATGTAGAGCAGATCATATTAATCATTTTGAGCCATCTTTATACGATGTAGGCATTATAAGATTCGTCTGAATTCTCACAAGTGTGTTTTTTTCATACAATCCTGATGGTTGCTGGGATTTATTGTCTCAAAAGCAAGCATTCGTGTTGATCCATCAAAGGTTGAGCAATTATCAATTTACCTCCTCCTTCTACTCTTCGCCAACTCCAAAGTTTGCAAGGGAAAGCAAACTTTTTACGTCGATTCATTCCTAACTACGCCGAGTTAACGAAAGGTTTCACTAGGTTATTGAAACAGAATATTCCTTTCTTTTGGGACGAGGTCGCTGATAGATCTTTTGATGCTATGAAAAGTGCATTGACCCATGCACCGTTACTGCATCCTCCCAACTACAACCAAGATTAATTTTTGTACCTCGCCGCTTTTGATTCCACGATAGGGATGGATCTAGTTCAGGAAGATGAATTCCATAGTGAACATGTGATTTACTATCTTAGTCGAAATTTGTATCCGACTGAGATCAAATATTCACATGTGGAGAAATTGGCCTTGGCGGCTGTTCAAGCTGTCCAACGTTTTCGTCACTACATACTTTTACACAAAAAAAATTGATCTCTGATTGTAACCCTATGATGTAAATCTTGAATAAACAATTGCTAGGGGGAAAATACTCCAAATGGATTGTTATCCTGCAGGAGTTTGATTTGGAGTTTGAAAAATCCAAATCCAAGAAATCATTGATATTTGCTAAACTTATGTGTGATTTCCCACGCACTAATACAAAAACTGTGGCGGAACAACCAATCACGGACAAATCCTTGTTTCTTATTAGTACCATTGATCCTTGGTATGGAGATATTATTGTTTATCTCCAAACCCAATCTTTTCAGCCTGAGCTTTCACAGTCGCAATGATGAAAAATATGTTTCCAGTCTCAACAATATCATATTTTTGGTGACACACTGTACCGTCGTGGTGTGGATTTAGTTTTTCGACGTTGTCTAACCCATGAAGAATCCGAAAAGGTTTTAAATGACTGTCACTCTGGAGCATGTGGCAGTCATATGTCTGGGTACGCCACAACCCAAAAGATATTGCGTGCAGGTTATTTCTGGCCGTCCTTGTTTAAAGGTTGTATTTATGCGGTCCAAAAATGTCATAATTGTCAAATTTTCGATAGAAAAATGCGTGCACCACCTGCTCCTCTTCACCCTATAATTGATGTCAGTCCTTTTGAAAAATGGGGCATTGACTTCATTACATGTAACCCTCACTCGGCCAGGGGGCATGGGTATATTATTCTAGCAGTAGATTATTTTACCAAATGGGCCGAGGTGATGCCTACATTTGCGGAAAATGGAAAAATTGCAGCTACTTTCATATTCAATCATGTGATTTCTCGTTTTGGTGTACCCCAAGTGATAATTACTGATCACGGGAGCCATTTTCGGAATATCATGATGACCAAGTTAACAGACCAACTTGGCCTACGCCATGACAGTTCTACACCATATTATCTGCAGGCCAATGGTTTAGTTGAAGCGATTAATAAAGTTTTAGTTACCATGATCAAATGAATCATTGGAATTCATAAGTCGAATTGGCATACCATGCTCTTTTCAGCACTTTGGGCATATCGAACCTCAGCAAAAACATTGACAGGTTTTACCCCTTTTCAACTAGTTTACGGTTTAGAAGCGGTATTACCCATTGAATGCGAGATATCGTCACTCCAACTAGCCATAGAGTTACTACCAACCACTTCTGAAGAGGAGAAACATTTTTTATACTTGGCTCAATTAGATGAGAATTGGCGCACCGCTGCATTAGCTACCGAGTCTCATGCGAAAAGAATGAAAGCTCAGTATGATAGAAGTGTTACCCCTCGTAATTTTTCAGAAGGAGACCTAGTTTTGATTTATGATCAAGCCAACGATAAACTAGGGGCTGAGAAATTTGAACCCATGTGGAATGGTCCTTATATTGTCAAGCGACAACTTACAAAAGGGGCCTATGAATTGATTGATTTTGACGGGGTCTCTTTAGGTAAACCCAGAAATGGACTTTATCTGAAGAGATATTACACTTGATTTTTGTGTGGAGATCTTCTCTGTATATTAGTTACTTTCTAGCTGGTGTGTTATAGATTAGAAATGTGTGCTTAGCTTAAGTGTGCTCTTACTACTATTCCTGCTTATCTGGATACTTTTGATATCGCAGATGTCGACGTCCTTTCAAACATATATTGGTTTTGCTGATGGCACTTGTCGTAGTACACATAACATCTCTTTTGCAGCTTGGGTTATTTATTCACCCACTGACGAGTTAGTATCAATGCGTGGGGTAAGCCTTGGTCAAACAACGAACAATATTGCTGAATATAGTGCAGTTATTGAATTATTGTCGGAATCCATTTCATTTGGAATTCAGAGTTTGATCGTTAGGTTAGATTCAGAACTCGTTTTATTACAGTTAAATCGAGTATATGCCATTAGAAACTCAATATTATTAAGATTATTTTTAAGGGTTCGCCTCTTGGAACGAGAGTTCGAATATATTGAGTATCAACAGATTCCAAGAAATTTAAATACATTAGCAGATGCAATAGCTTCTAGTGTTATAAACATACATTTGTAATAACAAAATAGTAAATCAAAATTCGATAACATGATTGAACAAGTAACTGGAAATAATAGTATATCACAGTATAGATGTAGTGTTCAAAAAATAGTACATCGTCTTCGATCATAGGTTCAAAACGCCTTATGATTGGAAAAAAGTGATACAAAAAAATGAGTCTACAAGTCAATCATCCACTATCCGTGGTGATCAACACAATAATACACTACTTCTCGTGCTACCCTAGTCAAAAATCTCCTGAATGGTCCAGGAACACCAATGACGTATCTCTGTAGACGGAGTGGGATATCATCTATGGTAGTCTCAGGAATATCCATAGTGAGCTGCTCCAAATGGTGTTCTAAATCAGTCAGGATCTCTATAGTCTGATCCTGTGGGGGTGGTGGTGGTGGTGCTGCATCCCTTTGCCTCCGGTCAAAGGGGCGGAGAATCGCTGGTCGACTCGGACCCACATCTGCATTTGAAATTTTTGTTATCTGTTTTGGACGATTTAAAAACAAAATAAAAATTAGAAATTAAAACATGTCAAAAGATATTTTTTACTTGACTAATCCCACTGAGCTCCTGGAGGAAGGGGCATATCCCGGTCGCCGCGAAAATCCATCCCTGCATAAGGAAAATCCTCTATCACAAAAAATTGGCGTTCTAGCCAACGAAAATAAGTCGAGGGAAATCGAACAATCTCCCCACCCTCGCTATGGCGGGCCATCAAAGCAACCCAACGAACCATCCTAGGCTCTCGAGGTCTACCAGCGTCAACAAGAATATGCTGCGGGGCTAACATAGGAATCCTCTCTAGAGCAAAGGTGACTACGATTGACCCATATCCGAAGTTGTTTAACTATCCATTCTTTTCTCTGGTAAGTTGGCCTTTCACATTTGCCAACACTGCCTCGCACCAGTTGAATATGGTGCCTCAGAAACAATCTATTGCAATCTGCATCTGAGATCCAGTAGCTACATGCAAAGATGCACTTCCGCACAACTTGACAACGGTAAAAGCAATCACTTTTAACTCGGGACGGATGATAGTTTTAATGTCAATCCGTTTGTCTTTGGGATTGGCTTCATCATTGAAAAAATCTAATTGTAGGCTGGCAACAGACTGGCCACCTGTCCTAGCCCTAAATAGAGATAGTGGTTCACCTCTCCTAGACAAACCAATCAAAAAATATATGTCCTCCAGCTCAATTTTGAGTCGGTGACCTCCGATCATGAAACACTGATCCTGAACGTCCCATTTGCTTACCAACCAAGTAATAAGATCTACTTGAGCTCTCATGCCACTGATAGCCCAAAATTTGAAAAGCCCACATGCTCTTAAAACTTTCAAAGTAGGTTGATGAATCATTGCTGCTTCATCTACCTCCTCATACTCCCGTTCTCGCCAAATGAGCATTGTAGATATCCTACAATAAGAAAAATGAAGGATTAAAATCATTTTGAAACAAAAAATTTGGGTAATTTAGGAGGAAAATGTGTTTTTAAATTCGTTACGGCACCCCCGCACTTTACGCTCAGATACAGTGTGTAGCTCCACACGGGCTCTATGTTAAAAGTGTGGGGCCCCGACATTTTCCTTTGTGAGAAAATTTCGAGGTCCGCAGGTACCTAGTGTCTTACTTGCGGACCCTCGAGGGCGGATTTTCAACCTATTTTCCTCCCAAAAATGAAATTTTGACCCTAATTAAAAAAATTGAATGGATGAAATGCAAGAGAAAGAGTTTGTGGATTACCTGGAGCAGACGGTTTTCGATTCTAACGGCCGGTTTGTCCAGAATCTTCTCCGAAGCGTTTTTTGCCAAAAGCTCTAAAATCTTCACTCCAAACTCAAACGGTGAAAATGAACTTGAAAAACTCATTTTTATAAGTTTTTTCGAATAAATGAATTTTAAATTTGTTTATTTTTTCACTTTAAAAAGATGGTTTTTTCAAAATATTTTATTATTGAAACATGTATGTTTAATTTTTTGAGTTTTTTGTGCAGAATAACGGATTTTTCAGGCAAAATGGTCATTTTTTGACGAAGAGTATATTTTATCACTTTTTCGGGCTCATTAAAATTTACGAAAAAGCGAAACCATGGAGTCCTCTTTTAAGCCCTTTTCAGATTCTCTAAAAGTGAAAAGATTGCCGAGTACTTGACTATTCGAACTCGTTAAAGTAAATGAACGGTCGTCCCTTCAATATAAGTTTACCCCTTTTCCGGATTGAAATGGACTATTTATGAAAAAGGTATACGTTGACTAATCATGGTCGATAGAGTTCTCTCTTGCATCATTTTATCCTTTTTCGAGCCTGAGAGACTAAATTTACGAAAAAGTACACCCATGGAGTTTTCTTAAGTTTTTTCTTCTAACTCCTTAAAAATGAAAAACACCGAGTTTATCCTATACTAGACTCGTTAAAATTTAACAGTAAAGAACATGGCGATTACAAACAAGAACAGACCACTCCTTCTTAGGGTTCGATTTTAAACTAAGTTGGATTCATCCGAAGGATGAGCTTATAAACAAGAAAATGTTATTCTCCTCAAGCTTGTAAAAAATAAAGAGGTACTTGCCAGAAATGGTGGGGGAAAAAGAGAGAAAATAGATTCATTTGTTACACTTTGATTTATGAAAGCATTATACCACTCTTGAACACGACACTTTTTGTCACACTTCCACCTAGGTTGGGAAATCCTTTGCCTATCAGTTAATCAAACCACATTGAAGGTCCTCAGCCGGTTTCTGGGTATTAGCTTAGGGGAACTGTCACCAAACCATCTGTAGTGTCGTTATGTGTTCAAGAGGACAGTCAATCAAACCATTCATCTGCAAAAATTTGTCTCCATTCGCATTGACCATCCCTGAGTCAGTCCTTGCAAAAAATTTCTTCAAAACTTGATCTATGGTTTCGTGTAGTGAGCTTGCTTATGATGGATCACTTTCTATCAACGAAAACTCATCATCTAGGAAGTTGATCTAGAATCTGTCTGTACCTTGGAATCTGCATGCCTTAATGGCAGATTTCTCGCCTTCGATGACAGGTTGCATCATTGACCTTCGATCGAACAATTCTGTGAAATGTTCGACTTCAGATCACTTATTCACATTTCATGGATTATACTGAGTACTTTGAAAGCCATTGTCATTATTGGTGGTTTCTCTAACACTTATTAATTGTTCACATCATTGACTGGTAATCAAGTGGTTTCTACCATGTTCGACTTCAACACATTTAATCACATGGATAGAATCGTACTAGTTTGGGAAGCAGAAATCAAGACCCTGGGTTTAGTTTCCACCATCCAGGCTGCGAGGAGTTTTATTATTCATTATGCAGTAGACTATTCATTACAGATGGCTGCGCCCATACTGTGTCTACACTATTGATGTAATATTAAAATCATTTATGTATCAGAACAAGTTTAGTTAGTTTTGATCTGAGTATGGGAATGCCTACCTCAGTGATGATATATATATATATATATATATATATATATATATATATATATATATATATATATGTTTTTAATTGAATTTTTTTACAGGGTCCCGACTGGGGTGTCCACAGGCTAATCCTTGAATTGATAAAGCACATCACTCTTCGAATGCTCTCAGACTTCGCACTTTAAGGGGCAATTTGTTACACTGAAATTTGTCACCATGACATTTTAGTACTCCCTTGGAATTCTACAATATCAAAGTTCCTAAAGTCAAGCCTTGAAATTAAGAGAAAATCTCATAAAAGTCTTAAAAACTCTTGTATCACACTTTCTCTTAGTATTGCTTGCGGTCTCGCACTTTTTGGCTATAAATCATGCGTAGCCAAACACACTTTCTATTTATTAAGGGTGTGGACCCCCGTAAAAGATAAGAAATGGCGTAAGTAAAATATAGAAGCCCAGTTTGAGTCATTTTTGGAAGCTTCTAGAAACATTCCTGTGGTGGAAAGTCCGTTGTTTTCAAGTTCATGCATCCCATCCATTAAGGAGCTAACCCCTTGATGTAAGGAGCTAATCCCTTTGAAGGAGGATTCTATCCCTTCTTGTTTGGAGCTGTAACTTCCTCTCTTTCACTATAAAAAGAGGCATAGGGCAGCCTCAAGGGGTTACAATTGATGAATTGAAGCTTTAGTATTGTTGGAGGTGAAATGCTGTTGAAACTCATACCCTTTTAGCTGAGATTTTATGTGGGAAAGATTACATACCTGTATGTATCTCGGTTGGAAGAGTTCAAGGCTTGTCAGAGTAAAGGAAACGTCTGTTCCAGACCCCAGGAAGGCCTATATGACATCAAGGCGGACACGGCTGTAAGGCTCTTCTTATTTAAATTAATACATATATGTCCGTTTTTCTCAATAAGCTGTCAATTGATTGGTTTATTTTATGGATTCCTTGATCACCATAATAGATATGATTTACGAATATATGCTATGCAGGTGATATTTGATGTTTTATTGTTTGTGATTGCAGATCTTCGAAGGCAACTCTTTCGGGAAATTGAACGACTACTACTACAAACAAGCATTGGATCAAAGGTAGGATCGTTAAGCCTTTATAGCATTTAATTATGAATCGTGATATATCTAGAGAAAGATAGATTTAATTGTCCATTTGTGCTAACTGTCCATAGGACACTTGGGAGGTTTGTCTTGTCCGCAAGAACGACTTATATTTCCAACAAAGAATTGAAGCTATACAAACAATTCCTTTGCCTAGGAGTAAAAATGATATTAAGAGGTTTCTAGGACAAATTAATTTCTTGAGAAGATTTGTCCCAAATTATGTTGAAATTGTTAAGAACATAATAAATATGCTGAAGAAGAATGTTGAAGTAAAATGGGACAAGGATGCAAGAGAATCCTTTGCCATGATTAAAGAATCTCTTCAGGAAGCTCATGTTTTGATGAATCCAAATTATCAAAAGCCTTTTCAAATATTTTCATTTGCATCACCTGCTACCATTGCTATTGTGCTGTTGCAAAAGAATGAAGAGGGAAAAGAACAACCTATGTCATTTTTCATCAAAGTTCTCATGCTGAACTTAAATCTAACATTATGGAGAAACATGTGTATGCTTTAGTTAAAGCATTAAAATCGTTTAGGACTTATGTGTTACAGTCTCCGATAGTTGCTTATGTGCCTAACTCTGCTGTGAAGGATGTATTGATTCATAGTGATGTAGAAGGAAAAAGAGGAAAATCAATAGCTAATATTCAAGAATATGACTTATATATAAAACCTACCAAATTGGTCAACGGAGAAGGATTGGAAAACTTATTGACAGAGTCTAATTTTGAAGCCTTGGGAATTAATTTTCTGGCACCTTTAGATGAAGCTAATGATGAAAGCAGTCATAGCAGTACATATACAATAATTAAATACAAGTTCCTATGTTATGATTGATATAAGTATACTGTTCATTGTTTGGTCAATTTAGCGTGTCCTAAATTGCTACATTAATTTTTCAATCCGGGATTCGTAAGCTGACGAAGTGTGGCGCACTATATGTGCAAGATAACCTATCTCTTACTTTTTGTCGTTTTTGGTTTTTTTCTTTTTATCTTGGTTGGTTTCCTAATGTGAGATGGAAATTCTAAAAGACAAGTATGGTTATGATTTTTCAAGGCAATGATGTCCTTTATAATGATTTACCAAACTTCAAACTTCAAAAGGATTTTGAAACATACAATGACAAAATTAGTTCCTAAAAGGAAATGAAAATGTGCCACTATTCTAGTTAAACAAATAGTGAACTATTGATCATGAAAACCATTACCCTTGCTGTTGTCTAAACACAAAAGAAACTGTACTCAAAGAAAAGATTGCAAGTAAAGTAAAACTAAAATCAAATTACATCAACTCATATTCTGACCCCTCACCATTAGTCTCGCTAGGGCTTTCGGAGGTAATCATAAACAACTTGAGCAATCTGATATCTAATTTGCAGAAAAATAAACTAATATCAAATTACACACTCATACTTCAATCCCTCACCATTAGTCTCGCTATGGCTTTCGGAGGTAGCTGATAATGACATGAGCAATTTAATATCTAACTTGCAGAAAAATAAACTAATATCAAACTACACACTCATACTTCAATTCCTCACCATTAGTCTCGTTATGGCTTTCGGAGGTAACTGATAATGACATGAGCAATTTAATATCTAACTTGCAGAAAAATAAACTAATATCAAACTACACACTCATACTTCAATCCCTCACCATTAGTCTCGCTATGGCTTTCGGAGGTAACTCATAATGACATGAGCAGTTTAATATCTAATCTAACTAGTAAAGCAAATGTACAAAACTGAAATGAATAAAACAGTGCTGGAATTAAAAACTAAGAAAAAGAAATCAGCAGAAGGACAAGATTGATTCCATGTCATTAGTCATTATAAAATGATGTGTAAATGCTCGGGTTGCCTATTGTAATCTGGAACAAAAACACTGATCAGTTAACAACAATATAAAGCATGAAAGATTATGGACAGAAGTAAAACGTAAAGCATGAAAGATGTAATATATATACACATGAATGACTATGGCACAATGAACGTAAGGAAATGAAGCATGAAACTATACAGTAATACACAAAACCTTGGCGTGTGCAGGGGCCCTCTGCACAATCCTCGGGAAGCATCTATTAAACACAAATTGTGCTTATGAACAGAGTCTTCTTATATATTCAAAATGCGGTCATAACAGAGAAATAATGTCACAGCACAGTGGTAACGCAATTACATTACAGAGCTAACTATTATGCGTATGAGAACACATTATTTATAACAGAGGGTGATATAACTAATTCCCTAAAGTCTGCGCTGATAGAAGACACGTGAACAACCACGTCCAGAAATCTAGCATCATGGCTGCCGTGAAGATTAAATCTATGGAAAGTGGTTGTTGGATTCGGCTTATGGAGCTGTTTACAGGTGTTGATATGTCTCCCGTGATTTAGAAATGGCCACGCAAGTCTTCACGTGATGAAAAACAGAGTTCTGTCACCGTGGGACTCTTCGGTTGACCACCACTTGGCTACCTTTGACCACAGCCTTCTTAGGTGAATTCGACTGAGCCAATAGGACTCGATCCATGTCCATGTCATTTCCAACTTGCCCATGTGGCTTGATTTTCCTGAAGACACCTGCAATATAGACTTTAACAAAATGGCTGCGGAAAGTTGCAGCAGCTGCGGAAAGTGACAAGATTCCGCAGCTTAATGAGCAAAAATCTAATTCAAACAACAGACACAAAACATAGTTAAAAACCACTTTAAATGCTCTTTTATAATTAATATGCAATGATATTGATGACTTAGAAGGTCCAGGTGAAGGGAAAAGGTCTAGAAAGGTGTATAAGAAAGATGCAAGTTTGGGACTAAACATTCATTACTTATGTTTTTTCTCTTGCCCAACTACACTAAACAGAACAAAATACAGAGCTCTTAAGCTCAAATCTCAGCCTTATGTTATAATTGATGTTAATTTGTATTGGAAAGATCCTGCTGACATTTTTTTGTTGTGCTTGACAGAAGGAGAATCAATGGAAGTTATACAAGAATATCATGAAAATCTATGTGGAGGCCATTATATTTGGAAGGTTACTGCTCATAAAATTCTCAAATTAGGTTTTTACTGGCCCTCCTTGTTTGTTGATGTATATAGACTGGTTAGAAGCTACCAGAAATGTCAATTTTTTGCAGAAAAGAAAAGGTTAGGTCCTCTACCTCTTCTCCATGTGTTTGTTGAATAACCCTTTAGACAGTGGGGATTAGATTTTATTGGGGAGATCAATCCACCATCAAGTGGGTAGTTCAAATGTATCTTGACTGCCACTTGTTATTTCACAAAGTGGGTTGAGGAAATACCAACCAGAAAGGCAAATGATCAGGTAGTAATGAAGTTTCTGGAAGAAAACATCTTCAACAGGTTTGGGTGTCCAATCAAGATTGTAATTGATAATACCCAGGTATTCAATTCAGTCATATTCATTAATTTTTGTCAAACATATAATGTCATTTTCTCTCATTCTACAACATATCATCCTCAAGGGAATGGGCTAGCTGAATCCTCCAACAAGACATTGGTTAAGATCTTGAAGAAGACAATTAGTGAAAATCAGAGAAATTGGGATTCAAAATTGACATTTTCTCTTTGGGCAGTAAGAGTGACTACTGGAAGATCTATAGGTAAGTATCCTTATGAACTAGTTTATGGTACTCAAGCTTTATTTTCTACTCAATTGGCTAGACCAGTGATTTCTTTTCTTCAAGAAGCACAAGAAGAACCTAATGCATTAGTGAGAAGGCTGAACAAAGTTATAGAATCAAGTGAGAGCAACAACAAAGTTAGAGAAAATTTGATCACCTAACAAGAAAGTATGAAGTCCATTTTTTATAGAAAAGAAAAAGAGATTCTTTTTCAAACTAGAGATTTGGTGTTAAGATGGGATACCAGAAGAGAATAGAAGGGAAAGCATGGTAATTTTGAGCCACTTTGGTATGGCCCATACAATATTGTTGAAGCTAGATCAAATAATACATTGATTTTGGAGAATCTTGATGGAGAAAAAGTGGATCTTCCTGTGAATGGGAAGTATTTGAAGCATTATTTCCAACATTAAGATTCTATGGTTCACCATTGTACATATTTGGTTTTCTCATTGTTCATATTTCATCAAACAACATTTGACTCCATGTCCGAAGTGAAGGGACTAATCTACACTTCTTAGTGTTTCGTGGCAAAAAACACTATCCCCAGGTGGAGCCAGTTGTGGCTCATTTGCAATATCATTTGTTTTAATTTTTCAAAAATAGAAAAAAAATGGAAAAATATAAAAATATATGTTAAAGTACATGTTTATCATACTTTAGCAAAAAGATGTAATATTTTTATATGTTTAAAGTTCAGAGCTTTAAAAGGTTCATGAAGGTGGGTCCAAGCTCTCAGTTAAAAAATGAATTTCATGAGCGGATCCAAAGATTTGATTTTGCAAGAGATAAAAGCAGCAACCCATTGGTACATTCAGCATGCGGGTTAACGAGAAGGGTGCCTCTGCAGTTGACCTCGTTGATTGTGGGGTCGATCAAAATCTATGGCCATGATTAACTGTGGGGGCATGACCCCAACGAGCTCTCCATACATTTGAGGCCTCCATAGTGACTTAAGCCGCTGGTTGACAACAACTATCCACCATGTCATTGCATCATTTGAACGGTATTTTGGCGCATCAACTCAGCATTTAATTCACAAGTCCAGCTCCACCTATTTAAAATTTGTTCCTATTTTCACAAGGTTATTGTTGCTTCTCTGTATTTGTCAATTTGTATACACCTGCGTCTTCCTTGGTTTTTCATCACCTTGTCATTTTTCGATACCCCAAGTAGAATTATGGCCAAGAATTCATCTCTTTCAGGTTCATCAGATCATATTCCTCTCATGGGCACTGGGAGGGATATTCAAGACATTGTATGTTCTTTAGATCACCTCCAATTCTATCAACAGGTTTGTTTGAATGATAAAGCCTCTCCAATTTTCTCCGCCATGGTCAAAATAGGTGTACTATCTGCATGCATTCCAAGAACACACCTTTTTCCTGAGTTTGTGTATTGGCTAATGTTTTTCATGTACCTTGGTAAGTGTTTTGTAATGAATTCTCAAGGAGAAAATGCCTTGCAAGTATCAACCCTATTAATTCGTCAAGCTCTACGTTACCCCGAGTTAGAGTCCTATGTCCAATTCACTGATGATTCATTAATAGCACATTACGATAGTCTTGTAGGTCAAGAATTCAATCAATTTGTCTTTTTTCTGAAGCCAAATACGAAGCAGTTTGTTCCTGACAACAAAGAATTCTCCATGGAAGTTTTCAACGCAGAAGTCCGACTGGTGCTGAGGTGTATTTCAAATATATTGGAAAAAGAAGACAATAGCACAATCAACGAATCAGTTCTGGGAATGTTTGCACTGATGATGAATCCAGGGTTAGGGTTGGATATTCCTTCATATTGGCAAGAAGTGGTCAATACTCAACTCATGAGTTTATCACTCACTAGGTCATTCAGGTTCCCTTCTCTTATTATTTACCTCTTTTTATATCATAATGTAGAGGAATTCTTGCATTTGGGGTTAAATATCATGGATGTAAATAAAAAGAGGCAACCAGTAGTGTTTTGGACTGAAATAGTAAGAAAACAACAAAATGTGGAGGGTCTGTTTGATTTTGCAAATCATTTTATGTCTACTGCATGTAAAATTCTGAATGGGGTTTCTCCCCCATGCTTCCTGCCAAAGGCTCAAGAGTTCTTGTAGTTGGGAACAAATTGTAATTTTGTTGATTGGTATGTTTTTTAAGATTATTCTGAAAATAAACTTTATGGATCTGGTCTAGAACCATATAGGCTTCCTGTATTTGTGCCTATGAGATTATTTTCTTTAGAGTTCATTAGGAAAAGTTTAAATGTTGACCAAATACATTTTGTGCCTATGAAAAAGGGTCATATTTTTAAGCTACCAATGTATGTGGGTCCATTTATAGTCAACATGAGACAGGAAGCTGATGAAGTCACTATGATGTTAGATGTAATGCATTTGCTATTAGGCGATAAGTGGGATTATCACCCCCATAAAGTGATTTCAAATAGGAGAATTGAAAATGGCTATTCAACATTTGTTCATGAAAGAAAACCTGATATAGAGAAGCTAGCAAATAAGGGTTTTGTAAGTTATGTTGGCTCAAATATACAAAATCTTGTCATATCTGAGAAATCTAAGAAGAAGAGTAAAGAAGCAGTGATTGATTCAGAAGATGAAGATTAGAGAGATGAAAAGAGAACAAATCTCAATGAAGACTTAGCAAGTGCTTAACTTGGTTTCTCACTATAATTGGGAGATGAGAAAAATGTCACAGCCTCACCAAGAAGACAAGAAGATGCTCAGGAGCAAGTACTCTTGATTAAACAAGTATTTGCTCAGATTGTTGAAAGAAATCAAAAGATCAAGGCTAGCATGGATGCACAAGCTGAGTATCAAATAACTCCATATCAAACAAGATTGCTAACTGCCATGGATCTTGAAAAATATCAGTTTAAGATTGTTCTTTCTCATCCCTCTGATATGACTATAGGGTCATCCAATAATTTCTATATTGTAAATCTAACTGTTAATGTAAGAAAGATTCCTCAGCTTGATAAAGTAAATTTACATATGCAAACTCGTCAACTAATAGTGAATGATTTGACCAAAACTAATGCAACGGATCTTGAAGTTCAGAACATGCTAGGGAATTTCATGAAGAAGCTGAAATTGGAAAAATCCAACTCCAAGGCCTTGACAACACGGAATGAAGAACATAAGAATATAATTGTAAATATTGGAGTAGATCCAAATGACAAGTCTGTTGTGCAGAAGTTGCTACAAATTGCGGAATCAGAGAGTTTTTTTTTTAATAAAAAGTTTAAGTTACCCACAGGGGAGAATTATATGGCAGTAGAGGTAGCAGAAGTGGAAAATGAGAAAGAGAGCCTTCTTCAGCAGCTCTTGCAGAAAGAAGAATAAATTACCAGGTTGAAAGAAACTGTGTTGTCATTACAGAATCATATTGATTCTCATTCCTGCACTATTATTTTGCCATCCAGAAATGATGACTAAGAATCACAGATAGCTCTAGTGAATACTGAGCTGAAGATGGCAGAAAGAGATCTCAAAAGCTCACAAAATGATCTAGAAACAGTAACAAAGATAATACAAGCCAAAGAGGGGAAAATCAATAAATACATAACTGATTTCCAAAATGCTGACGCTAAGATTAAAAATCTAAAGGAGAAATTGAAGGGAAACATATCCCTGATACAGGCTCAGGATATCATTTGGAATGATATCATTGAAGAGCTGAAAGAAATTTGGGGTTTTCTGACTATTGTATCAGAAGAAAGAAGCATTATCAGAGATTTCACGAAACAGGTCATGGCAGACAAGAAGAAGACAATTAGCATAGCTATTTGGGCAAGGAAATTTATTGATTTCATTGATTCCAAGACTAATCAAGATTTGGAGGAGAATGAGATAAAAGACAGGATTTTATATGCTGTAGAGATTAACAAATTGATTGTTAAAAATGATTGCAGGAAGTCCACAGAGAAAAAGTTGATAAAAATTAAGGAAGTAGTAAGAAAATTTGACAATTTGTATGACAAAAGAGCCAGGGTGGGATTTTCATCATGATGGGGCCTTGGAGGCAGTATTTTATCCTGGGATTCTTATGAACCACTACTCGTGTTGGAAAAAAGAAAAGTGGATAACACTCATGAGAAGACTCAGATTTTGAAAGGGGAAACTGTTATTAACTTTCTTGAGAGGAACTTTCAGTTATTATGGTTAGTGAAAACCTTATTTACAGAGAGACCATCATTCAACAGAATCACTGCCTTTAGATTGGAATATCATAGGTTAATACATTCACCTAAGACAAACATTGAGGCATGGAAGAAATGCAGAGCCTGGATGACTCTTCTGCCTAAAGATCATTCAAATTCAAAAGACAAGTCAGCAAATCAAGAGAATACAGCAGCATCGAGACCAGTCCATATTCAATAAATAGATTAGGATTTAAGTTTTATTTTATCTCTTTTAAGAGAATGTAATTTTAATAAGACATTTCGATGATATGTAATAGGTAGTTTAAGAAATTTCAAGTAGTTTGAGCAGTTAGCAGTAGTTTCAATAGTTACAAACTGCTTTACATTGTATTTAAAGAAAAAGAAGTCAGAGGAAAAGGTTCCGAGTTTTGGACCTTCAGACTACTGCAAATTTTGTACTCAGATGATTAATGAATGAAGACCAAGATTCTTGCATTTATTGGTATTGATATGTTTTCCAGTTTCCATTCTGTAAATTCTTTCTATGAATAAAATGAAGTAATGAAGTTGCATGTTTCTTTTTACATATGTGAATAAGAGTTAAAAATCCTTAATGGGCGCTCCTTCATTTTAACTATTCCACTATCTAAAAAGTCTTCTGAAGTTTGAAGTAATAGATTCTGTAACATATTAGTTTGGGCTTCCTTCCTTCATGTTCTTCTTATCATTCCATTTTATATTAGCAGATAATAGCATTGTGAGGCATTCATTGCATTTGATTCTTGAGGGTTTAATAAAAAATATCTGAAGGTGATTAAGAAAATACCATTTGGCATAATATTTCTGTGACATATATATATAAATGTCTTGAGCATCGATTCCCTACCATAGCCAAGGGATTGTTTCTTAAGATACAACATGAATCACAAGAAGTTTGGAATTCTGATAGTCTGAATAGTTCTATTTGAAATTATTTTGCTGCTCCACAGTGCTCTCATGCTCTCTTGCTCGAGGTATGTCTCGTGCAAATCTCTGGATGAAAATTTTGCAAAAATAGTGAAATAATGAAAAGTGTTTAGTATTTAAAGAATTGTTTTATGAAATTAGATTTTCGAAAATATTTTTCTGCCCATTTTTCAATTTACCGCTTTTTTTCACTTTAAAAAAAAAAAGTTGTGCTTTTTTTATCTGCGTCTATTTGTTATCGGTGCGTATATTCGTCACCTTTGCGTATATTCATCACTGATGCGACAATTAATAGCACCACGGTGGTGCGTCCATTAATAACACGACACCGGTGCGCAGTAACTAAAATGCACTGGTGTGGTTATCTGTACATTAGCACCAATAACGATAAGTCCATTTTTGAGGCATCGAAATTACTTTTAGGTGTGTACACCAAAATTTGTTCTTCATCTTTTTCAAATGCAGGGAGAAAATATCATAATTATATCGAATGGACAATCCTTGAAAATTCGAATTGTTCCATAATATTTCTCAAAGTCCATCGCAAAGTTATCCCTATCTATCTCCAGATGTAATATTTACTTTAGATTTTATTTATATTTTCATTATCTAATTAAATTTATGTTTTTTCTCCATGTCAATCAGCTTAATAAAATTTATAATGTATACAAATTTGCAGGTTCATGCAGATTTAGAATCGAGTTCAGATGCACAAAATATTCAAACAACTCCAAAATGTCGGAAGCTCTTACAGGAGAAGTATACTGCAAGAGGCATTTGGTAGATGAAAATGGATAACTGCTTCACCCTGCCAATTGTAACAATATTTCATCTTCTAGCTACAATCGTGAGACAATGATGGTAATAATTATAATTGTTTGTTATATTAATTAATGTAATTATTTCAACGTCAAACCAATGCATCATGCAATATTGTCAACGTGATTACTAATTGATATCATATATTTTGTACTAATTATGTTCAAATATTGTTTTTTAAATTATCAGGATTCTAGTGATGATGAGCGACCTACCTACCATCTTTCGTTGCACCCCACAACAATGTCAAATCGAGAGAAGACTGAATTAAGACAAAAAATTGAAGACGAACGATACCAAGAATGGTTGAATAAACCACATATTCAATTCCTTCTATGTCCAGATTCACCAATTAGGAATGACTACAAGAATAGTAGTTCTTCACAAGCTGAAAATGGAGGCAATCAGATAGAGGTTGGTAGGGATGATTACTTAAGGGATACGACTTCCATGGAGATAATGTTGTTAGATGCATTCCAAAATGATGATCAGCTAGGGGATGATGCTCATATCACTGACACCTTTTTCGAAAGCCTTAAATTTTCTTCTACCACCCCTCTCTTTGGACTTGGCGATCAGTCAAAGTCTACCCTGTTGGGGACAACGAAGTTATTGTACAACTCGAAAGAAAATTTTGACTTGCCAAATGCATGTTTCTCAGAAATTTTTAGGTAAGTTACCATAAAGTCCTCCCTTATATAATTTTGAGAAATATAATCACACAATGAACATTACAAATGGTCAATTTTATGAACATTATAAATAATTATATCGGCATCAATGTACATTTAATATTGTGCATGATGATGATAACCAACTAGAGGTTATTCAAAGATAAGGTTCTTCCAAGTGATAATGTCTTGCCAAGTAGCAGCAAAGAGGCAAAGAAATTGTTGAAAATGTTGGGTGTTCAGTACATATCATATCATGCATTTCCAAATGATTTTATTCTATATAGAGGAGAATATGCAGAAAAATAGATATGTCTGAAATGTGGGCATGACAGGTATGATAAATAAAAAAAGAAGGGTAAATCACGTGTTCCTCCTTTTAAGATATTGAGGCACATGCCTATTGTTGTATCTTAAGAAAAAATCCCTTGGTTGTGGTAAGGAATCAGTGCTCAAGAAATTTATATATACATGTCACAGAAATATAATATCAAATGGTCTTTGCTTAATCACCTTCAGAGATTTATTATTAAACGCTCAAGAATCAGATGAAATAAATTCTTCACAATGTCATTATATGCTGATATTAAATGGAGTGATAAGAAGAACATGAAGGAAGGAAGCCCAAACTGATATGCTGATAAAAAAAATCTATCACTTCAAACTTCCAGAGAATTTTAAGACAGTGGAATAGTTAGAATGAAAGAGAGCCCATTAAGGATATTTAACTCTTACTCACATATGTAAAAAGAGACCTACAACTTCATTACTTCATTTTATTCATAGAAAGAAAATACATAATGGAAACTGGAAAACATATCAATAACAACAAATGCAAGAATCTTTATCTTCATTCATTAATCATCTGAAAATTGAGTAAAAAATTTGCAGTAGTCTCATTAGGGAAATTTTGAGGTCTACAATGGGCCTTGTAAGGAAATTATAAAATAATAATAGAAATAATATAAAATAATATTTGATTACATCATCAAATTTTAGAGGGAAAAAGGAAAAAAAAGACTTTTTCAACTCATATTCTCAACTTATCTACCAAAGTGTTTACTCAAATTTCGAGCGAGAGTACTCATTGGATGCAAAATTTAATTCCTCATCCAAAGAGTACCCATGTTGCATACTTTCTATGGGTCCTGCTACACGAAAAATAAGAAATACATGAAAAACGTGATTGCAATAACGTTTTTTTTTTAATGTATTTCTCATTTTTCGTGTAGCAGGGTCCATTGAAAGTATGCAACATGGGTACTCCTTGGATGAGGAATTAAATTCTGCATCCAATGAGTACTCTTGCTCAAAATGTGAGTAAAAAATTTTGGGAGATAAGTTTAAAATACGAGTTTAAAAAGTAGTTTTATTATTTTTTAATATTTTTACTCTTTTACTTAAAAAATGGTGAATCATCCCCCATGGTTGACATCATCATCTTGAATCCTATTGGTTTTTATAAAGTTTATTTTTGTTGTACATTTTTCTTAGGAGGTCCATTTTAGACCTCAAAATTCCTCTAATGAAAGGTCCAAAAATTGGAACGTTTTCCTTTCAATTCCTTCTCTTTAAATACAATGTAAAGCAGTTTGTAACTGCTGAAACTACTCCTAACTATTCAAACTATTGGAAACTTCTTAAACTACCTATATCATCAAAATGTATTATTATAATTACATTATCTTAACAAAGATAAAATAAATCTTAAATCCTAATCTATTTGTTGAATATAAATTGGTCCCACTGCTGTTGTATTTTTTTGATCTGCTCACTTGTCTTTCTTTGAAGTTGAGGGATCCTTAGGTAGAACATTCATTCAGGATCTATATTTCTTCCATACTTAAATGTTTGTCTTAGGTGATTTAATCAGCCTGTGATACTCCAGCCTAAAGGTAGTGATCCTGTTGAATGTTGGACTCTCTGTAAACAAGGTCTTTACCAAACATAAAAGCTGAAAATGCCTCTGCAAAAAATTAATCTTTGTTGCTCCTTTCAGAATCTGAGTCTTCTCATGAGTGTTATTCACCTTGCTTTTTTCCAATACCAATAGTGGTTCATAGGAATCCCATGATAAAATACTGCCTCCAAGGCCACATTATGATGGCAATCCTACCCTGGCTCTTTTGTCGTACAAATTTTCAAATTTGTTTACTTCTTCCTTAATCTCTGTCAACTTCTTCTATGTGGACTTCCTGCAATCATTTTTAACAATCAATTTGCTAATCTCTACAGCATATAAAATCCTATCTTTAATCTCATTCTCCTCCAACTCTTGATCAATCTTTGAATCAATGAAATCAATAAATTTCTTTTCCCAAATGGCTTTGTTAATAGTCTTCTTCTTGTCTTCCATAACCTGCTCCTTGAAATCTCTGATAACGCTTCTTTCTTCTGATACAATAGTCATAGATCCCAAAGTTGCTTTCATCTCTTCAATGATATCATTCCAGATGATGTCCTTAGCCTAAATCAGAGATATATTTCCCTTCAATTTTTCCTTAAGACTCTTAATCTCAGCATCAGCTGTTTGGAAATCTGTCCCGTATTTATTAATTTCCCCATCCTTGGCTTGCTTTATTTTTGTTACTATCTCCAGATCATTTTGTGCCCTCTTGAGATCTCTCTTTTCCATCTTCATTTCAGCATTCAATCAAGATATCTGTGATGTTTGATCATCATTTCCAGATGACAAGATAATAATGCAGGAATGAGAATCAATTTGATTCTATAATGACAACACAGTTTCCTTCAACTTGGTAATTTCTTCTTATTTCTGCAAGAGTTGCTGAAGAAGGCTCTCTTTCTCACTTTCCACTTCTGCCACCTCTGCTTCCATAGAATGTTCCCCTGTAGGTAACTTCAATTTTTTCTTCAACACAAAATTTTTTGATTCTACACTTTGTAGCAACTTCTGCAGAACAGACCTATCATTTGGATCTACTCCAATCTTTACAATTATCTTCTTAATTTCTTCATTTTGTGTTGTGAAAGACCTGGAGTTGGATTTCTCCAATTTCAGTTGTTTGATGACCTTCCCTAGAATTTTCTCAGCCTTAGGAGCCATTGCAATATTTTTGGTCAAATCATTCACTATCAGTTGACCTATTTGCATATGTAAATTTACATTATCAAGAAAACGAATATTTCTTATATCAACAATTAGATTTACAGTATTGAAATTATTGGATGACCCTATAGTCATATAAGAGGGATGAGAAAGAGCAATCTTAAACTAATATTTTTCAATATCCATGGTAGTCAACAATCTTGTTTGATCTGGAGTTATTTGGTGCTCAGCCCATGCCTCCATGCTAGCCTTCATCTTTTGATTTCTTTCAGAAATCTAAGAAAGTACTTGTTTAATCAAGGGTAATTGCTCCTGAGCATATCCATGTCTTCTTGGTGAGGCTAGGACATCTTTCTCATCTCCTAGTTGAAGTGAGAAACTGGGTTGATCACCTGTTATGTCTTCATTAAGTTTTGTTCTCTTCTCATCTCTCTGCTCTTCATCTTCTGAACCAACAACTTCCTATTTACTTATTTTGCTAGATTTCTCGAATATGATTGGAGTTTGTATATTTGAGCAAACAGAACCTACAAAACCCTTATTTTCTAGATTCTCTATGCCAGGTCTGCTTTCATGAACAAACGCTGAATAGTCATTTGAAATTATTCTATTTGAAATCACTTTATGAGGGTCAGAAGACCACTTAACTCCTAACAGCAAGTGCATTCCATCTAATATCATATTGACTTCCTCAGTTGCCTGTCTCATGTTGACTATAAACGGACCCACGGACATAAGTAGCTTAAACATATGTCCCTTTTTCATAGGCACAAAATGTATTTGGTCAACATTTAAACTCTACCTAATGAACTCTAAAGAAAATAATCTCATAGGCACAAATATAGGAAGCCTATATGGTTCTACCCCTACCCCATAAAGTCTAATCTCTGAATAATCTTCATAAACATACCAATCTCCAAACTTACAATTTGTTCCCAACTACAGGAACTCTTGAGCCTTTGGCAGGAATCATGGTGGAGAAACCCCATTCATAATTTTATATGCAGTAGACATAAAATTATTTTCAAAATCAAACAGGCCCTCCTCATTTTGTTCTTCTCTTACTACATTAGTCCAAAACACTATTGACTACCTCTTTTTATTTACATCCATGATATTTAACCCCAAATGCAATAATTCTTCTACATTTTGATATAAATAGAGGTAAATGATAAGAGAGGGGAACCTGAATGACCCGTGAGTGATTAAATCATGAGTTAAGTATTGACAACTTCTTGCTAATATGAAGGAATATCCAGCACTACCCTGGCTTCATCATCAATGCAAACATTCCCATAATTGATTTGTCAATTATGATGTCGTCTTCTTTTCCCAATATCTTTGAGATACACCTTAGCACCAGTTGGACTTCTCTGTCGAAAACTTCCATGGAAAATTCTTTGTTGTCAGGTACAAACTACTTTGTATATGGCTTTAGGAAAAAGAAAAACTGATTAACTTCTTGACCCGCAAGACTATCATAATGTGATACCAATGACTTGTCAATGAATTGAACATAAGATTCTGAATCAGGGTAACATAGGGCTTGAAGGATTAACAGAGATGGGACTTGTAAGACATTTTCTCCTTGATAATTCATTACAAATCCCTTGCCAGGGTACATGAAAGACATTAACCAGTACACAAACTCAGGAAAAAGGTGTGTTCTTGGAACACATGCAGACAGTACACCTGTTTTGGCCATGGCAGAGAAAACTGGAGATTATTTATCATTCAGACAAACCTATTGACAGAATTGGAGGTGATATAATGAGCACACAGTGTATTGTATATCCACCTTAGTTTCCATGAGAGGAATATGGCTCGTTGAGCCAGAAAGAGATGAACACTTGGCCATAATTCTTCTTAGGGAGGCAAACAATGACAAGGTGGTAGACAACAATGGACAACATAGGCACAGTCAAATTGACAAGTACATAGAAACAACAATAACCTTACAAAAATAAGAACCAATTTTAAATAGGTGGTGCGGCGCTTGTGAATTAAACGTTGAGTTGACGCACCAAAAGACCGTTAAACGGTACCATGACTTCGCTGATAACTGTTTCCAACCAGTGGCTTACGTCACTGCAGGAGGCCTCAAAGGTACGAAGAGCTCATCAGGGTCATGCCCCCACAGTTAATCCTAGCCGTAGATCTTGATCGGCCCCGCAGTCAATAGGGTCAACTACGTAGGCACCCTCCTCGTTAACCCATGTGTTGAATGTGCCTGCAGGTTGCCACTTTTATCTTCTACCAAACATATCTTTGGAACCCGCTCACAAAATTGCTCGTTTATTAACTGAGCTCTTGGACCCACCTTCCTTAATCTTTTAAAACTTTGAACTTTAAACTTATACAAAATATTACATATTTATGCTAAAGTATGATAAACATGTACTATAACATACATTTTATATTTTTCAATTTTTTTGTATTTAAAAATAAAAATAAAGCAAAGGATATTGCAAATGAGCCACAACATCTGGCTCCACCTAGGGATAGTGTTTTTTTCCACGAAACACTAAGAACTGTAGATTAATGCCTTCACTTCAGGCATGAAGTCAAATGTTGTTTGATGAAGTATGAAAAATTAGAAAACCGAATATGTACAATGGTGGACCATAAAATCTCAATGCTAGAAATAATTCTTTAGATACTGCCCATTTAAAGGAAACTCTACTATTTCTCCATCAAGACTCTCTAGCATGAATGTGTTATTTGATCTAGCCTCAACAATCTTGTATGGGCCATACCAGAGTGGATCAAACTTACCATGCTTTCCCTTCTCTTCTCTTTTGGTATCCCATCTTAATACCAAATCTCAAGTTTTAAAAAGAATCTCTTTTAATTTTCTATCAAAAATGGACTTCATATTTTCTTGGTAGGTGATCAAATTTTCTCTGACTTTGTTGCTACTCTCACTTGATTCTATAACCTTCTTCAGCCTTCTCACCAACGCATTAGGTTCTTCTTATGCTTCTTGAAGAAACAAAATCATTGGTCTAGCTAATTGAGTAGGAAATAAAGCTTGAGTACCATAAACCAGTTCATAAGGAGACTTACCTGTAGATCCTCTAGTAGTCACTCTTACTGCCCAAAGAGAAAATTTCAATTTTGAATCCCAATTTTTCTGATTTTCATTAATTGTCTTCTTCAAGATCTTAACCAATGTCTTGTTGGAATATTCAGCTAGCCCATTCCCTTGAGGATGAGATGTTGTAGAATAAGATAGAATAACATTATATGTTTGAAAAAAATTAATGAATCTGACTGAATTGAATACCTTGGCATTTTCAGTTACAATCTTGATTGGACACCCAAACTTGCTGAAGATCTTTTCTTCCAGAAAATTCATTACTATCTGATCATTTGACTTTCTGGTAGGTATTTCCTCCACCCACTTTGTGAAATAGTCAGTGGCAGTTAGAATCCACTTGAACTACCCACTTGATGGTGGATTTATTTCCCCAATAAAATCTAATCCCCATTTCCTAAAGGGTTCTTCAACAAACACTGGGAGAAGAGGTAGAGGAGCTAATCTTTTCTTTTCTGCAAACAATTGACATTTCTTGCGACTCTTAACATGTCTGTATACATCAGCAAACAAGGAGGGCCAATATAAACCTGATTTGAGGATTTTATTAGTAACCTTCCAACTATAATGGCCTCCACATATATTTTCATAATATTCTTTTATAACTTCCATTGACTCACCTTCTATCTAACACAACAACAAAATGCCAACAAGGTCATTCCAATATAACTTAGCATCAATTATGACATAAGGCCAAGACTTGAGCTTAAGAGCTCTGTATTTTGTTCTATTCAGTGAGGTTGGGAAAGAGAAAAAACATAAGTAATGAACAATATCCCTATGCCAATTATAACATGGAAACTTGTATTTAATTGTTGTCTTTGTAAAGCTCTGACTTCTTTCATTAGTAGCTTCATCTAAAGGTTCTAGCAAATTAATTCCCAAAGCTTGAAAATCCGGCTCTGTCAACAGCTTTGCCAAACCTTGACCTTTGACCAATTTGGTAGGTTTGATATCTCAGTCATATTCTTGGACCTTAGCTATCCATTTTCCTCTTTTACCTTCCACATCACTTTGAATCAACACATCCTTTATGACAGAGTTAGGCACATAAGCAACTATCTGAGACTGCAACACATAACTCTTGAATGATTTTAATGCTTTAACTAAAGCATACACCTGTTTTTCCAAAATGTTATATTTAAGTTCAACATCCTTGAGAACTTTACTGAAAAATGCCACAGGTTTTTCTTTTCCCTCTTCATTCTTCTGCAACAGCACAACAACAATTGTATTAGGTGATGCAAATGAAAATATTTGAAAATGCTTCTGATAATCAAGACTGATGAAAACATGAGCTTCTTGTAGAGCTTCTTTAATCATAGAAAAGTATTCTCTAGCATCATTGTCCCATTTTACTTCAACATTATTCTTCAGCATATCTGTTATGTTCCTAACAATTTCAACATAATTTGGGAAAAATATTCTCAGGAAAATTATTTTTCCTAGAAACCTCTAAATATCCTTTTTATTCCTAGGCAAAGGAATTGTCTGGATAGCTTCAACTCTTGCTGGAACAATCTTCACTCCCTAATTTGAAACTATATGTCTTAACAAATTTCCTTCCTCCAAAGCAAACAAGGATTTTTTGGGATTCAATGACAACCCAGACTTCCTGCATTTCAAGAAATCCTTTTACAAATTCTCCAAGTGTTCATCATCAGAACCTGAAAAAATATTCACGTCATCCAAATATATGACTACAAACTTATCACCCACAAATTCTATGTTCATTGCCCTTTGAAAAGTGGCACGTGCATTCATAAGACCGAATGGCATCCTGGAATACATGAACGTTCCCCAAGGTGTGGTAAAATTTGTTTTCTTCTGATCTTATTTTTCAATAGCTACTTGGTTGTACTCGGAGAAACCATCAACCATAGATAATCTATATGCTCCTGTCACTTTTTGTAAAACGTAGTCAATATTAGGCAAAGGATAATTTTCTTTAAGTGATGCTCTGTTTAAATTCTTGAATTCAACACATAGCCTTTGTTAGCGCTCGAATCTGCCTCAGGCTGAAGAAGGCAAAACTCGAGGCAACATCAAACCAAGCTCAGCCTTGTAGCTAGCCCTACGAGGACAGGAGAGGGCTCTCTCCAGTCAATCTCAATAAAATGAACAATAGGGTGCGAGATGACTTAAAAAGGGAACTGATTTTAGGCTAGTAAATTGATAGGAAAGGGGTTTTTCATAAATGGATGAATTTTCTGGGCAGCGTGAGATCAAGAACAGCATGAAACAGAGATTTAATCAAAGGCACAGGGTATTTCATAAGGCGAGATAGGAATGAAGTTTAACAATCAAATTTGGAATAATATGGGGTGAAATACTGTTTAAAAAGCTGAAAAGGGCATTAATCAATGAGTCCTTTACAGACAGGAGAAAACATAGAACATCTGAACACCTCAAGGCAGAGAAATGACTGAATTCTACCTTTCTTACTGTAAAGTATTCAGTTGGAAACGATTATGAATGAGCTATGAAACATTACAAAAGACATATGAAACAGAAGAAAAACATATGTTAAACTTCACACCACAAGAATCTTATAACTCAGAGCTGTACCATTTAATTATTCCTCCGTCAAACTATACAGTGAGAGCACTGGGTTTTTCCTCCCACAGCTTTTCAGAACTTTTTCAACCCTTTAAAAATGATTTTCAATACATTAAATAACTCAAATGTTGAGAACAGATCGATGAAAGTATGGAGCTGTTTCAACTGAAATGATGAAAATAGTAAAAGAGCCACTCATCAGTTCTAAAAACAAAACAACGTTACATTTTCTGCCCAAATTTGTTGATGTACCAATGAAGGGGCGGAAATCTGTAGGTGTAATTCCTTTGAATCGCAACTGAAATCATAAATAGGAAATCGAATCCTATTTCTCTGCCCTGGTGGTTGTCTTTGTTTTAAATTTAGGCGTGCTTTCCTATTTTACATTTTCCTTTTGAATAAAAACTAATTTTCAATAAAAATAGCTCAATATATTTTTCAATACCATCAAATTTGGCTTAACAAGATTCTCCACATGCCAGCAAAATGACAACTACGCACCAACATTCACTTTCAACTGTCTCGACAGATGACTCCCACTTTGACTTGGATTCACCAGTCACCATACCAGTTAAATCTGTTTTAGTCTTATGAAAACCAAACAACTGCTCCTTAAAGTCATCTGCATACTTTTGGAAACCTTCCAATGTAAGCCAGAATTAAATCCAAATCTCGCTTCATCATCCGGTACTGAAACTTCACAATCAGCTTCTGAAAGATAATGACCACGTCTAGAAGACTTCTCCATTCTCGAATGCCTTCCTCTCTGTCATCTTCCACCATTAACATTCCTATATTTCTTCATTTGTTTTCTAACTTGAAACTTGTGAACTTGTTGAATAGAAACTCAGAAGTTTGCCATTTAGTCTTATCTTTAAAGGGGCACGGTGGCTTCCAAGAAGGAGACTATACGACAAATTCCATACATTTCAGCTGCTGCAACATCTAACTCAGCAAAAATCGAGGGCAAGAACCCACACTGGCTTACTTGGAACAAGCACTGTTGCTTTTGAAGATTTGAGAGGCAATTTCGATTTTTTCGGGCTTGAAGGCTGAGTGCGCCGCGCGCAAGCCCAGTGCTCCGCGCCTCCTGGGTGCGTCGCGCTGGTGTAAAAAAACACTATGAAAATACGATGTGCACGTCGCGTCGGCTGGGTGTGCCGCGCTATTTCCTCCACACAGTCTCGGCCCTGAACACTGAAATTTCGCCCATCCCAACTGCAAATAAAGGTGATTCCTCCCCCACTGTTTCACAGTCGACATATCCTGATCCAAGTCAATATCAATTTTGTATTTGTATTGATCGTAATTTCATCCAGTCTACCATCATCTTCATCAAACTGGAGTAGGAAATTCAAGTGAAAAATATCAACCATAAATTTCAAGATGATTGGAACTATTAAATTCATGACCGCCAAACGGAGGAAATATTAAATTATTGTTTGCAGATGCAAGTCACATGGATCACAGCTTTGAAGGGGTTGAAGTTTTTTTGCTGAACGAGTGCTCTCAGAATTTTTCCAGACTCCGTTCGCGGAATGGAATCCACAAATGCCACTCTACTTATCTTCTTGTATGGAGCACTGCCTCGTTTCAGTATGATATGGTATTACCGGCAGAAATTCACAATTCAATTTCTAGATTGCACACAGGTTTTCCAACTGACTCATGCTTAATCGGAGTCCTGTATTTGATGAGATCATAAGTTCCACCACAATATACACATGCTCCTTCTCATCGGAGTACGACAATATCTCTGTAGTACAACCAACCTTCGAAATCTAACATGATGTAGCTTTGTTCTTATAGCATTCTTTCATGACCACAGGCCTAAAAATCTCCTATTAGCTTATGTGACGTTCTTCCCTTGGATTTAGTAGCAACTATTACTCGCTCATACAAATCAATATCCAGTTCACAAATGTCTTCAACCCACCAATCCTTTGGAACATAGCAATGTTTAGTATTTTGTATTCCATTCCATGGAGGACTATTACTGTTTCCTACACATGGTTGGCCATTTACTGACTTCACTCTTGTGTAAGTGAAGGACCAATCAACCTTTGAAGGATCAACTGAAGTCTTAGAAGAAATTGAGTCAATACATCTTCCTACAACCTTGAGGTCTTCTGACCAGGGTAAGAATGATTTGGCAGCCTGCAATACAATAATGGAATCTTTCCAGCTTCGAAATAAACTCGAGCTGAAAAACACCTCAATCTTATAGACTAGATTCCCTTTCTCCATAGCTTCTGTCATCCCAAGATATTTTGCAGCACAACGAACTGCAACAACATTGTAGGCATTGAGTGTAACAAAAATTCCATAGCAGAATTTGGCACATAGCTCAAAAGCTTGAGGCCCTCCTGGAAAATCAGGAACTTCATTCTTGTATAAGGCGCTTCTGAACAGCTACAAGCCACACATGGTTCACTTTCAAGATAATAACCATCAAACCCCACCAAACTGCTGAGTGTGTTTGTATATTTGACATTTAGGATGACTTTCCAAGAGTTCATTTTGTGAATGGAGCGTATCATAAAACAAATTTGACAATTTCTTCTTCAAAACAGAGTTTTGAAGAAGAAATATCTTTGAGCATTTTTGACGATGACAATCCTGAAATAAAAATTTACTGAACCTTCCTTTAGCCTGCAGGCATTATTCGACATGTTTGAAGACCAACCACTAGACCTTGACTCTGACGAAGGACTGACAGGACCGTGTCTAACATTGGCTCCAATGGGGATGGCAGCTGCCGCCTCTTGGAGGTGCCAAGAACTGCAGATCTTTGGGAGAGCAGATAGTGCCTCCATCCATTGGGCTATGGAGTCCTTATTTCAACAGATCACACAAAACCTTTGACACATTTATTGACTGAAAACTTGACTGAAATGACTGATAAAATTAACTTGACAAACTTCAAACCAAAGCTGCAATGAAACTGGAACAAAATGCTGCCTTTTGGTTGCTTATTTATCTACCCTACTTTGCTGCAGAGTCCATGAATCAAGTAATGTTGTAATGCCAGGTCAACCATTCAAGTAAATCTGAGAAGAATTCTGCTTGAGAGTGCTTCAACCAGATCACAGATGCAATTGTTGGCAGCCCTACATGCACATAATGAGTCTGGTTATGTAATAGACAGCTTGATCTATCAGTCAAACTGAAAAAAATTTCCATGTATGTTGCAATAGGATCGCAAAAGCCAGACTCTGTTTTCTGCCCCAACTCTGCAATACATACTTCCAGCTACACACTGTCAATACAAACATCCACAAGTAGCTCTATTGTTTCTTGTTTTGAAGGAGGAAGAGTTTCCCAGAACTTTTTGGGATCTCGGAATTCATATGATTGGATCTGATCATTTAAATATTGAATCTCCTTCTCAATTCTTTCAACAACTAACTCACAGAAACTAGTTTTAGCTTCAAGAGGAAACTTCAGAGATTTCAAACATTGAAGCAAGACACTAAAAAATTCTTCATTAATTTCAAAATCCACTAACTGATTTCTAACTTCTTTTACAGCTTCACACAGTGCAGGGTTTGCCACATACCCTACCATTGCATGAGTGGATCAGCGAGCACTGGAATCTCTGGATCGAGTTGGAGTCGCCAGGTGAATGTTTCAGCCTTCATATGTGTCTGACTATTGTCCACCATCAGCATCAGATATGCAACTTGATTTCATGTATTGGGGCAAGACAATCTACAAGTCGAATGTCATGTCAACAGCAAACCATCGTCCCCAGTATGGTCTCCACTATGTTAGTGCTCGAATCTACCTCAGGCTGAAGAAGGCAAAACTCGAGGCAACATCAAACCAAGCTCAGCCTCGTAGCTAGCCCTATGAGGACAGGAGAGGGCTCTCTCCAGTCAATCTCGATAAAATGAACAATATGGTGTGAGATGACTTAAAAAGGGAACTGATTTTAGGCTAGTAAATTGATAGGAAAGGGGTTTTTGATAAATGGATGAATTTTCTAGGCAGCGTGAGATCAAGAACAGCATGAAATAGAGATTTAATCAAAGGCACAGGGTAATTCATAAGGCGAGATAGGAATGAAGTTTAACAATCAAATTTGGAATAATATGGGGTGAAAGACTGTTTAAAAAGCTGAAAAGGGAATTAATCAATGAGTCCTTTACAGACAAGAGAAAACATAGAACATCTGAACACCTCAAGGCAGAGCAATGACTGAATTCTACCTTTCTTACTGTAAAGTATTCAGTTGGAAACGATTATGAATGAGCTATGAAACATTACAAAAGACATATGAAACAGAAGAAAAACATATGTTAAACTTCACACCACAAGAATCTTATAACTCGGAGCTATACCATTTAATTATTCCTTCGTCAAACTATACAGTGAGAGCACTGGGTTTTTCCTCCCACAGCTTTTCAGAACTTTTTCAACCCTTTACAAATGATTTTCAATACATTAAATAACTCAAATGTTGAGAACAGATTGATGAAAGTATGGAGTTGTTTCAACTGAAATGATGAAAATAGTAAAAGAGCCACTCATCAGTTCTAAAAACAAAACAACGTTACATTTTCTGCCCAAATCTGTTGATGTACCAATGAAGGGGCGGAAATCTGTAGGTGTAATTCCTTTGAATCGCAACTGAAATCATAAAGAGGAAATCGAATCCTATTTCTCTTCCCTGGTGGTTGTCTTTGTTTTAAAATTAGGCATGCTTTCCTATTTTACATTTGCCTTTTGAATAAAAACTAATTTTCAATAAAAATAGCTCAATATATTTTTCAATACCAGCAAATTTGGCTTAACAAGATTCTCCACATGCCAGCAAAATGACAACTACGCACCAACATTCACTTTCAACTGTCTCGACAGATGACTCCCACTTTGACTTGGATTCACCAGTCACCATACCAGTTAAATCTGTTTTAGTCTTATGAAAACCAAACAACTGCTCCTTAAAGTCATCTGCATACTTTTGGAAACCTTCCAATGTAAGCCAGAATTAAATCCAAATCTCGCTTCATCATCCAGTACTGAAGCTTCACAATCAGCTTCTGAAAGATAATGACCCCGTCTAGAAGACTTCTCCATTCTCGAATTCCTTCTTCTCTGTCGTCTTCCACCATTAACATTCCTATATTTCTTCATTTGTTTTCTAACTTGAAACTTGTGAACTTGTTGAATTCATGTGGGAAACTCGGAAGTTTGCCATTTAGTCTTATCTTTAAAGGGGCACGGTGGCTTCCAAGAAGGATACTATACGACAAATTCCATACGTTTTAGTTGCTGCAACATCGAAATCAGTAAAAATCGAGGGCAAGAACCCACACTGGCTTATTTGGAACAAGCACTGTTGCTTTTGAATATTTGAGAGGCAATTTCGATTTTTTCGGGCTTGAAGGCTGAGTGCGCCGCGCGCAAGCCCAGTGCGCCGCGCTGGTGTAAAAAAACACTGTGAAAATACGTTGTGTGCGTCGCATCGGGTGGGTGTGACACACGCAAACCCAATGCGCCGCGTTGTTTCCTACACACAGTCTCGGCCCTGAACACTGAAATTTCGCCCATCCCAGCTGCAAATAAAGGTGATTCCTCCCCCACTGTTTCACAGTCGACATATCCTGATCCAAGTCAATATCAATTTTGTATTTGTATTGATCGTAATTTCATCCAGTCTACCATCATCTTCATCAAACTGGACTAGGAAATTCAAGTGAAAAATATCAACCATAAATTTCAAGATGATTGGAACTATTAAATTAATGACCGCCAAACGGAGGAAATATTAAATTATTGTTTGCATATGCAAGTCACATGGATCACAGCTTTGAAGGGGTTGAATTTCTTTTGCTGAACGAGTGCTCTCAGAATTTTTCCAGACTCCGTTCGCGGAATGGAATCCACAAATGCCACTCTACTTATCTTCTTGTATGGAGCCACCTGTCTGCTTCTTCATCTGGGTATGGTATTACTGCAGAGTCTTCAATTTCTGGATTGCACAGCAGAAGCTCTTCCAATCCGACTGGCGCTAACTGGAGTCCCGTGTATTTGATGAGCTCTTTTAGTCTGTCTACAATATACACATGCCCTTCCTCACTGATACGACAAATATCTCCAGAGTACAACCAACCTTCTGAATCTATAGCCGATGATGTAGCTTCTTTGTTCTTATATCATTCTTTCATGACCACAGGGCCTCAAAATCTCCTAATAGCTTATGTGACATTCTTCCCTTGGATTTAATAGCAACTATTACTCGCTCATACAAATCAATATCCAGTTCACAAATGTCTTCAACCCACCAATCCTTTGGAACATAATGATGTTTAGTATTTTGTATTCCATTCCATGGAGGACTATTACTGTTTCCTACACATGGTTGGCCATTTACTGACTTCACTCTTGTGTAAGTGAAGGACCAATCAACCTTTGAAGGATCAACTGAAGTCTTAGAAGCAACTGAGTCAATACATCTTCCTACAAATTTGAGGTCTTCTGACCATGGTAAGAATGATTTGGCAACTTGCAATACAATCATGCAATCTTTCCAACTTCGAAATAAACTCGAGCTGAAAAACACCTCAATCTTATAGACTAGATTCCCTTTCTCCATAGCTTCTGTCATCCCAAGATATTCTGCAGCACAACGAACTGCAACAACATTGTAGGCATTGAGTGTAACAACAATTCCATAGCAGAATTTGGCACATAGCTCAAAAGCTTGAGGCCCTCCTGGAAAATCAGGAACTTCATTCTTGTATAAGGTGCTTCTGAACAGCTACAAGCCACACATGGTTCACTTTCAAGATAATAACCATCAAACCCCACCAAACTGCTGAGAATGTTTGTATATTTGACATTTAGGATGACTTGCCAAGAGTTCATTTTGTGAATGGAGCGTATCATAAAACAAATTTGACAATTTCTTCTTCAAAACAGAGTTTTGAAGAAGAAATATCTTTGAGCATTTTTGACGATGACAATCCTGAAATAAAAATTTACTGAACCTTCCTCTAGCCTGCAGGCATTATTCGACATGTTTGAAGACCAACCACTAGACCTTGACTCTGACGAAGGACTGACAGGACCGTGTCTAACAGCCTTATCTCTCAATTCTTTTTCCTCACAGGAACTAGGTTAGAAATCCAGTCTGAATATCTGGGTGGGACTATAATTTTTGCTTGAAACAATTTCTTCACTTCCTTTTCAATTAGAGCAAGGAGCAATGGATTTATCTTCCTAAGTTTCTGTCTGTGAGGCTTGACCCCATCCTTCAATGGTATTTTTTGTTGAATAATATCCAGATCATATGTTTTCAAATCCTCATAGGACCATGCAAACACATCCATATATTTTTTGAAAATATCAATGTACCTTTCTTTATAATTCCTAGGGAAACCTTTAAATAACTTGATAACCTTGGGCTCCTATAGAGTTCCCATATTACAATATTCCACCTCACACCCTTGAGGTACCTTCTTTTGATCCAGTGCTACATCATTTGAATCAAACAATATTTCAATAGAAACTAATCCTCTGGGAAATATATTATCTTTCAACTTGATTATTATCTGATCACCTATTGATTGCTTAAGATTTTTCAAGTCTTCATTCTGATCAGTCTGTTCACTTTCTAGATATATTTCACTATCTTAAAAGTTTTCAATCATTTTCAGGAAAATATTTATCTACTCATCATATTCAAAAACCTACCAGTGATTAACATTGTCAGGGATTGAGGGTCTATGCCTAAACTCAATCTCATACCTCAGTTTTGGATTTATAGGTGGCTTGAAAGTACTAGCTGCAACTACCAGTGAATCTGCCATTTTGTTTTCTTGTCTTGGAATGAATTGAAGATTCAAAGCTTCAAAATTAGTCTCAATCCGGTACCATACTTCATTCTTATATGATCTCAAGCTTGGATGTTTGGTTTGACAAAGATTTTTAATCTGTCTTATAATCAACTCAGAATCACAAAAAATGGAAATAAACTGGATTCCCATTTGTTTATCAATTTTAAGACTCAAAATTAATGCCTCATACTCAGTTACATTATTTGTTGATTCAAATTCAAGCTTAAAATAAAAAAGCAAAAGATTACCTTCTGGAGATATCAATAAAAATCTAGCTCCTGTGCCATCTTTTGAATAGGCACCATCAAAATAAAACTTCCAAATTTTGTTTGAGCCCAGCTCATTATGTACAATTTCTGAAGAGAGATACTTCTCTGAGTCTTCAACAAACTCTACATCTTCATGCATCATAAAACAAGAAAGATGTTCTTTGTCTTGACCATAGATAGGGGAATTTCTTGCATCTTTCTTTGTGGTAGTTTTAACAAATCTTGTTTCTCTGTATAACCTTATTTCTTCCCCATTGAACACGGGAATAGTAGCATATGTGAAGTCTAGTTTTAAAACACCTCTAAGCTTCACTCCCCGAGATCTGGACAAAAGCATGCCAAATCTAGCCGGAATATCTGCAACCACTACATCCATCATAATACTTTTGGGTGGAATTTGGGCCATGGACACCACCAAGTCTTTGATAAGCCCAACACACTTCACCCTTTTTGAATCAAATGAATATAGGTCTCTATAGGGTTTAGTAATTTGCAAATTCAATTGTTTCATTACAGATAATGACATTAGATTATGTGATGCACCAAAGTCCAACATACAATTATGAAGAATGAAATCATGAAGAAGCAATGATATATAAAATGGGTGAACAAAAGAATCTACCTCCTCTACATGTGGACCAAAAGTGACCATTGGTTTTTCCTCTTGCAAATTCACAGTATCACCAATATCATCAGACTCATAAATATTAATGAATTCTGCAATTTCCTTCTTGTAACCTAGTGTCTTAGCTAGCTCGAGAAGGGGTACTTGGATGTTGACCTTTTCTAACTCTTTGGATAGACTGAAAGCTTGATTTTGATTGACAATCTTCTCAGGTTATTCTTGATTCTTGCTAGGATTAGCAATATGTTCAGGAGCAATAACAACCTTCTCCTAATTATTAGTATCAATAGACTTATTTTGGGTAGTCTCAACGTGTTTCTTTTCAGTTCCACCTATTGGATTCATAGGTTATTTCCGCTTATCTGATAGTTTTACTGAGTTCTTTGGTTGTGGAGTTGCCATTATAGGAGGGAATTACTCTTTCTCTTTCACTTCATCATCCTGCATCCTTGATCTCTTTCTTGATCTTAAATCATACTTCTTATGCAGCTCTTCTTGCATAAAATCTATGAATTTCTTACAATACCCATCCAACTCTTCTTTTTCAAAAGACACCTCAACTTCAGTGCATTCTTCTTCACATTATTCTTCTTCCTCATCATATTCCATATAAACAACATATATCTGATCTTCAACTTCCTTTTGATCATCTTCAATAGGTTGTGAAGGTGTTGCTTCTATATTCAGTGGTGCCTGAACTTGGTCTTGATCTCTTCTCTCCCTCTGCCAAATTTGCAAGGGCTGCTTTCTAAATTGAGGATTGAAAAATCCTCTCTTTTTTTGTGCAGGCCTTTGGGAGTTTTTACTATCTAGATCCATCTTCATTGATTTATTTGACAAATTCTTGATAACCTTTGTCAATTCATCAATCCTCTAATCCTATGATGATTCCTCTTTGGCCTTGCATTTCTCTTGAACTGACTACTTTTCTTGTGTCTTCCCAGCAGCAGTCATATTTGCTTCAATCTCCAAAGCATCAATTTGGATTTGTTCAAGAGTATGAGATCTCCTCTCTCTTAATGTGAAACTAAAATCTAACTCAAAATCTCCAGCAAAAACAACCCTTGCTCCAATAGGAGGAGGTTTCATTTCTGTGGGAAAAATATTATACAATTTGTTGAATATTTTAATAAAATCATTCATGTTTCCATGTAAGGAGTCAGTGCTCAAGACATATATATATATATGTGTGTGTGTGTGTGTGTGTGTGTGTGTCACAACAATATAATATCAAATGGTCTTTGCTTAATCACCTTCAGAGATTTATTATTAAACCCTCAAGAATTAGATGCAATAAATGCTTCACAATGCCATTATTTACTGGCATTAAATGGAATGATAAGAAGAACATGAAGGAAGGAAGCCCAAAATGATATCCTAATAAACAAAATCTATCACTTCAATCTTTAGAAGAATTTTAAGACAATGGAATTGTTAAAATGAAGGAGTGCCCATTAAGGATATTTAACTCTTATTCACATATATAAAAAGAGACCTACAGCTTCATTACTTAATTTTACTCATAGAAAGAAAATACAGAATGGAAACTATAAAACATATCAATAAAAACATATGCAAGAATCTTGGTCTTCATTCATTAATCATTTGAAACTTGAGTACAAAATTTGCAGTAGTCTAAAGGTCCAAAACTCGAAACCTTTTTCTTTCAATTCTTTCTCTTTAAATACAATGTAAAGAAATTTGTAACTGCTGAAACTACTCCTAATTGCTCAAACTATTTGAAAATTATTAAACTACCTATGTCATCGAAATTTATTATTATAATTACATTCTCTTAACAGAGATAAAATAAAACTTAAATCCTAATATATTTGTTTAATATGAATTGGTCCCACTGCTGCTATATTTTCCTGATCTGCTGACCTGTCTTTCTTTGAAGTTGAGGGGTCCTTAGGTAGAATAGTCATCCAGGCTCTACATATCTTCCATAATTCAATGTTTGTCTTAGGTGAGTTAATCAGCATGTGATACTCTAGCCTAAAGGCAGTGATCCTGTTGAATGTTGGCCTCTCTGTAAACAAGGTCTTTACCAATCATAATAGTTTAAAATGCCTATGAAGAAAATTAATCATTGTTTCTCCTTTCAGAATCTAAGTCTTCTCATGAGTGTTATCCACCTTGCTTCTTGCCAATACTAGTAGTGGTTCATAGGAATCCCATGATAAAAGACTGCCTCCAAGGCCCCAACATGATGGCAATCCTTCCATGGCTCTTTTGTCATACAAATTATCAAATGTTTTTACTACTTCCTTAATCTCTGTCAACTTCTTCTCTGTGGACTTCCTGCAATAATTTTAACAATCAATTTTTTAATATCTACAGCATATAAAATCCTATCTTTAATCTCATTCTCCTCCAACTCTTGATCAGTCTTCGAATCAATGAAATCAATAAATTTCCTTGCCCAAATGGATTTGTTAATAGCCTTCTGCTTGTTTGCCATAACCTTCTCCTCGAAATCTCTGATAATGCTTCTTTCTTCTGATACAATAGTTAGAGATCCCCAAGCTGCTTTCATCTCTTCAATGATATCATTTGAGATGATGCCCTTGGCCTGTATCATATATATATATTTCCCTTCAATTTTTCCTTTAGACTCTTAATCTTAGCATCAACTGTTTGGAAATTTGTCCTGTATTTACTGATTTCCCCATCCTTGGCTTGCATTATTTTTGTTACTGTCTCCGGATCATTTTGTGCCCTCTTTAGATCTCTCTTTGCCATCTTCAGTTCAGTATTCAATTGAGATATCTGTGATATTGGATCATCATTTCCAGATGGCAAGATAATAGTGCGGGAATGAGAATCAACCTGATTTTGTAATGACATCACAGTTTCCTTCAACTTGGTAATTTCCTCTTCTTTCTGCAAGAGCTGCTAAAGAAGGCTCTCTTTCTCACTTTCCGCTTCTACCATCTCTACTACCATAGAATGTTCTCCTGTAGGTAACTTCAATTTTTTCTTCAACACATAAATTTCTGATTCTGCACTTTGTAGCAACTTCTGCACAGTAGACCTATCATTTGGATCTACTCCAATCTTTACAATTATATTCTTACATTCTTCATTCTGTGTTGTCAAAGCCCTGGAGTTGGATTTCTCCAATTTCAGTTGCTTGATCACCTTCCCTAGCATGTTCTCAGCCTTAAGAGCCATTGCATTAGTTTTTATCAAATTAGTCACTATCATTTGACCTGTTTGCAGATGTAAATTTACTTTATCAAGCAAAGGAATCCTTCTTACATCAATAGTTAGATTTACAGTATTGAAATTATTGGATGACCCTATAGTCATATCAGAGGGATGAGAAAGTGCAATATTAAACTGATCTTTTTCAAGATCCATGACAGTCAGCAATCTTGTTTGATCTGGAGTTATTTGATACTCAGCTTGTGCCTCCATGCTAGCCTTCATCTTTTGATTTCTTTCATCAATCTGAGCAAATACTTGTTTAATCAAGGGTACTTTCTGTTGAGCATCTCCATGCCTTCTTGGTGAAGCTGGGATATTTTTCTCATCTCTATTGAGATTGCAACAAGAGGATGAGCTTAGTGGAAAGGAGTCGCCTTCACTAAGTGGGTCCGTAGGCTATTTTTGGCGCAAAGTCTATTTTTAGACATATGGATCATGTTCTATGAGTTGCAGGATGCTATTTGTGGATGGTTGGTCAAGTCGGAAAAAATATATGGACTTCTATTTTTAGACATACTAGGCGGAATCTATTTTTAGATTGCCAGTCTAAAAATAGATATGTCGAATATTATTAGCTCTTAATAATATTTGGACTATAAACATTATCTTATTCTCTTGGAGCACTTCAGTTAAGTGCACAGATGTGGCACGGGAGTTGACAGAAGGAATTACGCTATTCCTGAGGGTTAAGTGGAGCTATTGCATGGATACTTCAGTTAGAACTCATGTGAGAGAGTTTGGTGGAGTTGATTAAGGAAGTTAATGGAGTTGTGTTCAGTTTAACTAATCTAAACATAGTTGAGCTAGTTGTATCTAGTCTAACTGATTGATACACTAGTGAGAATGGTGTGAATTAATTATTAATTAATTCACTAATTATTAACTCATAAATCAACTAAAGAATACATCAATTAACTTTAGTGCATGGACAGTTTCAGTGGAGACCAGTGGAGAGGTAGGTGAAAGAGCAAGTGTGACTATCAGTTGTGACCATACTGGTGCATGAGTTTGCACCACACATTGATGGAGATGCCAATGAAGATTGCGCAGTGCATACTAGGTGGATTCGAACTCAGTCAGGGCGATTATTCATCTTGGATTGTGCAGTAGAGGCAGGCTAACAGGTGGAGCAGATTGGAGCATGTGTTTTGTTAGATCTGAGCTTGTGTAGTGTGTAAGAATTGGAGATTGTACTGAGAGCTTGTGAGGATTTTGTACAATGATTGTTACATGATCTCTATCATTATAATATATAGATAGTTGGGGGTTTTCAGCTTTAAGCTTTCCCATAAATACTATGTTTATATGTGTGATTGTTTATGGTTTTAATGTGCGCATGCGATTGTTTATATTTCTGCAATTAATGATCAATAGTAGAAGAGGTTATGTATTATGCATGAAGCTCAAATAGTGTGTGATCAGGATAATCTCAGTGAATAATTGAACAGTTATTTAAATTTCTACATGGTATCGAGCAATATTGATCATTGGAGCAATTGCAAGACATTGAAGCAGTTGAGTTTTGTGCTGGTGGAATTCGAATTTGCAGCAGTGTTTTCTTGGTGTCAAAGTTGAGATGTCTTTCATCGGATTGCGATTGGAGTATGCGCTTGAGGGCAGCTCGAATTATATTGCATGGAAGGAAAGGATGGAGGCGGTGCTGGATGACAATGGGTTGAAGGAGTTCATAGATGCAGAAGTTCCAAAACCTACTTCTACTGATGCTGTTGTACTTGACGCATGGAAAAAGAAGACAGAAAAGTGTCGAAGGATTCTGTTGGAGGGCATGAAGGATCACATAGTGTCCAGCCTTCATGGTAAGGATTCTCCATTCTAGATGTGGAAAGCCTTGACAGATTTATTCCAAAGAAAGAGCGACCAGAGGAAGTTGGCGCTCAAGGATAAACTCAGAAACATAAAGATGGAGAAAGGCGAGAGTATGCCCAAGTACCTCACGAAGTTCACCCAATGCAGGGATGAGCTGGGAAGTGTGGGGGTGACTGTAGTTGACGAGGACTTGGTGAGATTGGCTCTCCTTGGGCTTCCAAAGAGTTGGCATTCCTATCAGGACTCTGTCAATGGTCGGGAGAAATTTCTAGCATGGGAGCGACTTTGGTCAGATCTTGTGCAAGAGGAGATAAGGCGGAGTACCAGGGACGGATCTCCATCAAGGAACTCTGACGAAAAGAATTGCGCTTTGGTTGCCAAAGCAAAGAAGGGGAAGAGCAAGAAAGCTTCTCATTCCGGTGCGAAAGGCAAGAAGCAGGACATGTCCAAGGTGAAGTGCTTCACTGTCACCAACACGGACATTATGCCACAAATTGTCCACAGAAGAAGAAAAATAAGCAGGATGCTAGATCTGTCGCTGGAGAGGCCTTAGCCTCACAATTTGAGCTAGATTTTTCGCTGATCACATGCTTGGTCTCAAGTGTGATGGGTTTAGTGTGGTTTTTGGACAGTGGTGTGTCTTTTCACATGACAGGAGATCGAGATTTGTTTACTGATCTGGATGAGAAAGATCTTGGAGTGCACATCGAGATGGGCGATGATGGTAGATACAATGCGACTAGTATTGGTACCATTTCCTTTGAGAGGGAGTCTGGTAAACCCTTCGTATTGAAGGAAGTGATGCATGTTCCAGGATTGAAGAAGAATCTTATCTCTATGGAGATGTTAGAAGACAAGGGATATGATGTTGTCTTTAGCGAGGGAAAGGCTTTCCTACGCAGTAAGGCAACTGGTGAGATCCGGAGGATAGGGGTTCCAGTTAAGAACCTTTATCAATTGCAGGTAGATGGTTGTGCAGCAATGGCAGGCAAGGTAGAAGGAGTGGTGAGCCGGGATGATGGCAAGTTGTGGCACTGGAGATTGGGCCACCTTCACCATGTAGCTTTGAAGATACTGCAGCAGATTTCTACTGGGCTTCCTAAGGGTACTCTTGCGTAGTCAGATCAGTGCAAGGGATGTACCTTGGGAAAATTTGTGAAAGCCACCTTTCACGAGAAGGATAGTCGTGCCATGAAGATCCTTGAGAGAATTCACACAGACGTGTGTGGAACTTTCTCAGTAGCTTCGACAGTAAAGCATAGGTACTATGTGATATTTCTTGATGATTTTTCTCGTAAGTGCTGGATCTTCTTCATGCAGAAGAAGAGCGAGACATACTCAAAGTTCTGTGAGTTCAAGGCACTGGTTGAGAAAGAATCGAGGAAGCAGATGAAGGCTCTTAGGAGCGAAAATGGTGGTGAATTCATCTCTGGCGAATTCAAGGACTTTTGCAGCGCAGAAGGAATTCGAAGAGAGCTCATAGCACCTCATAACCCATAGCAGAATGGGATTTTTGAGCGAAAGAACAGAACGATCGTGGGTGCTGCACGGGCGATGTTGCATGATCAGGGCCTTCCCATTCACTTGTGGGTGAGCATGCAATGCGCGGTATATGTGTGAAATCATTGTCCTCACAAGATACTTGGCATGAGTACACTGAGAGGTGTTTTACGGTAAGAGAAACGTGTTCCCATTTGAGGATTTTTAGTTCACCTGTTTACATTCATGTGACGAAGGATGCCAGGAAGAAGCTGGAGCCGACTGCAGAGGTTGGGATATTTGTGGAGTACACTGATACGCCCCACAACTATCGTGTGTATTTTCCAGACAGTCGCAAGACTGTTGTGCGACGGGATATCAAATTTCAGGAGGAGAAAGCCATGAAGTGTTCGCTTGAGAGGGAGCCACACTTGCATGCAGATGAGGAGCTATTAGTTCCTAAGGATGAGCTTCAGGATGTGGATCGGCCACAAGAGGAAGTTCATGGAGTGGAAGAGACCACTCATGCAACGCCAACCATCAGAGGGCGGAAGCGCACTATAGAAGCTGAGCGACTGGCTCAAGATGCAGAGAAGGTTGTAGGAGCACCTACATCACAGCGCAGACAGAGACAGTCACCTGACCGGTATACTGGATACATGGCTCTTATGAGCAAGTGTATCGTGACGGAGCCATCCTCTTTCGAGGAAGTTGTGGAGGATCCCGCATGGGTAGATGCCATGGTGGAAGAGTATGATTCGATTGTCAGAAACAGTGCATGGGAGATTGTCCCAAGGCCGGAGGGGAAATCAGTGGTGGGTTCGAGATGGATCTACAAAGTGAAGCAGGCGGCTGATGGGAGTGTGGAGAAGTACAAGGCAAGATTTGTTGCCCGAGGCTTCTCACAGATAGAGGGGATCGATTATGAGGAGACCTTTGCACCTGTCGCAAGGTATTCTTCCATACGAACGATTCTTGCTCTCTTAGCGCAGATGGGGTGGCACATTCATCAGATGGATGTGAAGACTGCGTTCCTCAATGGGGTGATTGAGGAGGAGGTGTACATAGAGCAGCCCGAAGGTTTCGAGATCTTCAGCAGCGAGTCGCATGTGTGCAGGCTCAAGAGAGCGTTGTATGGGTTGAAACAAGCACCTCGTGCTTGGTACACACGGATAGACAGTTATTTCACCGGACTTGGATTCTCCAAGAGTGAGGCGGATCCTAACCTATACCAAATTGTGGTGGAGGGTAAGTTGCTGATCATTGTAATTTATGTAGATGATTTGATTTTGACAGGTGATGAGCTGTTGATACTCTCATGCAAGGAGGATCTTGCAAAAGAGTTTGAGATGAAGGACTTGGGCCTCCTTCATTATTTTCTGGGATTGGAAATTTGGCAGCGCAGTGATGGACTGTTTGTTTCTCAGGGTAAGTATGCTCGGGAGATACTGGAGAAGTTCAACATGCATGGCTGCAAGCCTGTTGATACTCCTCTTCTTGGTGGATGGAGGAAGGAGGATGCTACTTCAGCGGAGGTAGTGGATGCCACTGTTTATCGACAGTTGGTGGGGTCGCTTATGTATCTGGTCAATACACGACCCGATATATGCTATGCAGTTAACCAGCTTTCACAAGCTATGGTTAAGCCTACCAAGCTCTTTTGGAAGGAGGGGAAGCATGTATTGAGATATCTCAGAGGCACATCGGGATATGGATTATGGTACAAACAATCGGATGAGGTGAAGCTGTGTGGCTTCACGGATGCAGATTGGGCAGGGAACCCAACGGACAGAAAGAGCACATCTAGAGGGATTTTCAGTATCGGGTCGACAACAGTTTCTTGGTACAACATGAAGCAGAGATCCGTGGCACTCAGTTCAACAGAGGCCGAGTATATGGCATCGATTTTGGCTGCATGTGAGGCTATATGGATGAGGAAGATCCTGGTCAGGTTGTTCTGTTCACACTTAGAGCCTACTGTGATTTATTGTGATAATCAGAGTTGCATCAAACTCTCTGTTAATCCAGTATTTCATGATAGATATAAACACATTGACATCTGGTATCATCATATCCGAGATTTTGTGCAGCGGAAGATCATGTTACTTTCATACATTCCTACGGAGGATCAGGATGCTGATATCTTGACGAAGGTGCTCACCAGGAGAAAATTCGAATACCACAGAGGCAGGATAGGGGTTGCAGATAATCCATATCTTGTTGAGAGGGAGTGTTGAGATTGCAACAAGATGATGAGCTTAGTGGAAAGGAGTCGCCTTCACTAAGTGGTCCCGCAGGCTATTTTTGGCGCAAAGTCTATTTTTAGACAAATGGATCATGTTTTATGAGTTGCAGGATGCTATTTGTGGATGGTTGGTCAAGTCGGAAAAAATAGATGGAATTATATTTTTAGACATACTAGGCGGAATCTATTTTTAGATTGCCAGTCTAAAAATAGATATGTCGAATATTATTAGCTCTTAATAATATTTGGACTCTAAACATTATCCTATCCTCTTGGAGCACTTCAGTTAAGTGCACAGATGTGGCACATGCAGCTGACAGAAGGAATTATGCTATTCCTGAGGGTCAAGTGGAGCTATTGCATGGAGACTTCAGCTAGAACTCATGTGACAGAGTTTGGTGGAGTTGATTAAGGAAGTTAGTGGAGTTGTATTCAGTTTAACTCAGTTAAACATAGTTGAGCTAGTTTTATCTAGTCTAACTGATTGATACACTAGTGAGAGTGGTGTGAATTAATTATTAATTAATTCACTAATTATTAACTCATAAATCAACTAAAGAATACATCAGTTAACTTCAGTGCATGGACAGTTTCAGTGGAGACCAGTGAAGAGGTAGGTGAAAGAGCAAGTGTGAAACTATCAGTTGTGACCATACTGGTGCATGAGTTTGCACCACACATTGATGGAGATGCCAATGAGGATTTCGCAGTACACACCAGGTGGATTCGAACTCAGATTGGGCCATTATTTATCTTGGATTGCATAGTAGAGGCAGGCTAACAGGTGGAGCAGATTGGAGCACATGTTTTGCTAGATCTGAGCTTGTGTAGTGTGTAACAATTGGAGATTGTACTGAGATCTTGTGAGGAGTTTGTACAATGATTGTTACATGATCTCTATCATTATAATATACAGATAGTTGGGGGTTTTTAGCTTTAAGCTTTCCCATAAATACTGTGTTTACATATGTGATTGTTTATGGTTTTAATGTGCGCATGTGATTGTTTATATTTCCGCAATTAATGATCAATAGTAGAAGAGGTTATGTATTATGCATGAAGCTCAAATAGCGTGTGATCAGGATAATCTCGGTGAATAATTGAACAGTTATTCAAATTTCTACAATCTCCTAGTTGAAGTGAGAACCAGGTTGAGCACCTGTTATGTCTTCATTAAGTTTTGTTCTCTACTCGACTCTCTGCTCTTCATCTTCTGAATCAACAACTGCCTCTTTATGTTTTTTGCTAGATTTCTTATATATGATAGGAGTTTGTATATTTGAGCTAACAGAATCTGTAAAACCCTTATTTTCTAGCTTCTCTATGTTAGGTCTTCTTTCATGAACAAATGTTGAATAGCCATTTTCAATTATTCTATTTGAAATCACTTTATGAGGGTCATAAGCCCACTTATCTCCTAATAGCAAGTGCATTCCATCTAATATCATATTGACTTCCTTAGCTGCCCGTCTCATTTTGACTATAAATGGACCTAGAGACATAGGTAGCTTAAACATATGACCCTTTTTTGTAGGAACAAAATGTATTTGGTCAACATTTAAACTCTACCTAATGAACTCTAAAGAAAATAATATCATAGACATAAATATAGGCCTATATGGTTCTACCCCTACCCCATAAAGTCTAATCTCTAAATAATCTTCATAAACATACCAATCTCCAAACTTACAATTTGTTCCCAGCTGCAGGAACTCTTGAGCCTTTGGTAGGAAGCATGGTGGACAAACCCCATTCAGAATATTATATGCAGTAGACATAAAATGATTTGCAAAATCAAACAAACCATCCTCATTATGTTCTTCTCTTACTACATCAATCCAAAACACTACTGACTGCCTCTTTTTATCTACATGGAACCCCAAATGCAAGAAATCTTCTACATTTTGATATAAAAAGAGGTAAATGATAATAGAGGGGAACTTGAAAGACCCAGTGATTGATAAACTCATGATTTGAGTATTGAAAACTTCTTGCCAATATGAAGGAATGTCCTTCACTACCCCTCGCTTCATCATCAATGCAAACATTCCTAGAACTGATTTTTCAATTGTTATGTCATCTTCTTTTCCAAATATCTTTGAGATACACCTTAGCACCGGTCGAAATTTTGCGTTGAAAACTTCCATGGAGAATTCTTTGAAGTCAGGTACAAACTTCTTTGTATCTGGCGTCAGGAAAAAGACAAAATGATTGAATTATTGACCTACAAGACTATCATAATGTGCTATGAATGACTCATTAGTGAATTGAACAGAAGATTCTGACTCAAGGTAACACAGGGCTTGACGGATTAACAGAGCTGAGACTTGTAATACATTTTCTCTTTGAAAATTCATTTCAAAGCACTTGTTAGGGTACATGAAAAACACTAACCAGCACACAAACTCAGGAAAAAGATGCATTCTTGGAACACATGCAGACAATACACCTGTTTTTGCCATGGTGGATAAAACTGGATATGCTTTGTCATTCAGACAGACCTGTTGATAGAATTGGAGGTGTTATAACGAGCACACAGTGTCTCAGATATCCCTCTCAGTGTACATGAGAGGAATATAGCTGGATGAGCCGGAAAGAGATGAACGCTTGGCCATAATTCTGGTTAGGGTGGCGAACAATGACAAGGTGGTGGACAACAATGGAAGACACAGGCGCAGTCAAATTGACAAGTAGAGAGAAAAAAAAATAACCTTGCGAAAATAAGAACTAATTTTAAATAGGTGGCGCAGGGCTTGTGAATTAAATGTTGATTTTACGCGCCAAAAGAATGTTAAACGGTACCATGACGTGGCTGATAGTTTTCGCCAACCAGCGGCTTACGTCACTGCGGGAGGCCTCAAAGGTACGGAGAGTTAATCGGGGTCATGCCCCCATAGTTAATCCTAGTCGCAAATCTTGATCGGCTCCGCAGTCAACAGGGTCAACTGCGGAGGCACCCTCCTCGTTAACCTATGTGTTGAATATTGCCGCAGGTTGCCGCTTTTATCTTTTGCCAAACAAATCTTCGGATCCCGCTCACAAACTTACTCGTTTATTAACTAAGCACTTGGACCCATCTTCATGAATCTCTTAAAACTTTGAACTTTAAACTTATACAAAATATTGCATATTTATGCTAAATTATGATAAACATGTACTTTAACATACATTTTATATTTTTCCATTTTTTTGTATTTAAAAAAAAATTAAAACGAAGGATATTGCAAATGAGCCACAACACCTATAATCCCAACGATTCAAAGGCTCTTTCGTTGTAAATAATTTGCTATGTTACAGGGATGGCATGCCTCAAATAGAATTGAGTTGGGAGTTATGTAAATCCCAATAGATTCAATATTCATGAAGCATATAGAGGAAACATGGCCTGAAAAATTCAAGGATGAAGTATGAATTCTACGACTCAACATAGCCTTGGATGGCATCAACCCATATTCCCTCCAGAACACCAGCTATTCTATTTGGCTTGTAGTAGTGATCAATAACAATATCCCCCCCATGGTTTTCCGTGAATTATGAACATCTCATGTTGGCTCTCATAGTCCCTGGTAGAAGACAAGTGAAGAATATGGATGTCTACTTACAACCACTAGTAGATGAATTGAAGGAATTATGGGGTGGATAAATGTATATGATGTATCAAGACCCATCGCAACAGAGAGGAGTTTTACGTTGTATGTCATATGTGCTTACACAACACATGATTATCTAGGCTAAGGAATTTTCTTTGGTAAATTACATGTTTATTGATTTTTTTATATACGTAACAATATTCTTTCACATATTAGTTATTTAATTCATTTTAATTATTTTGATCTTCACGATATTATTTAACGTTCCATGCATATATATTGTATACAATAATCTCGTAGGTCTTGTAACAAAAGGGTATTTTGGATGTAAATGTTGTGGACCTTCTATGAAATCTAGATGGTCCAACAACCTACAAAAGCCAGTGTATGACCGCTCTAGGGTATTCCTCCCAGAATAACACCCTTATAGAAGAGCAGGATCCACTTTCAATGGTAAATGAGAAAGAACCCAAAGTCCTCCAATAGTGACACCAGTTGAATGGCTTAGAGAATATGAGAGAGAGAAGAAGAAGGAGTTCATAGAAATGTTCGATTCAAATGGGGAGCTTATGTTTGACAATCCATAATTCTTCGACACCTATGTTGAAAAATTTCCCATTGGGATGAAAAGGAAATCTATCTTTTATAACTTCCCATATTGGGAGCATCTTAAGATTACCCACTTATTAGATCCCATGCATATATTTAAAAATGTTTCATATTGTTTATGGAGGCACATATCATCGAAACAAAGTGACACATTGGTTGTTAGGAAAGATCTTATTACTTCAAAAAATAAAAAGAAACATTTCCCAAGACGATTAGAAAGTACACGATCAGAGGCAGGCGCTGGTCCCTCTAATTCATGGTATTTCAAAGAAGGTGATGTCCCATGGACTTTAAAAAAATATGATCTTTCTTTGGCAAAGGAAGTTATAATGGGTGTGAGGGTGCCATCTTCATATAGGATGTCTTCACTACAGCGTTGCTTCAGCATGGATGACCATTTGTCGGGGTTGAAGTCGCATGAACATTTGAATCCTCTAAGAGTACATATAATGTCAACAGCATGATTTTATTATTTATTATATTAATAAATTTTATCCCATGCTACAGGGATCATAAAGAATAACTAATTTTGTAATTTATTGCACATGTTTATAACTTTGTAGTGTCATTATCCTTAGTTCGTGCATGGGTGTGTGAAACATGAATTTCCCCAAGACCTAGGACGTGCCATATATAAATTATCTGCATTTGTACGTTGGATCACATCAAAGGATTGGATCACATCAAAGGATATTCAAGTGGCTAGCATTCCACAGTGGCGTCAAGAGATAGTTGATATTGTTTGTATGTTTGAGGAGGAACTGCCGACGAGTTTCATGGACTTGTAGGATCATCTTATAATTCACCTAGTAGATGAGGTTTGAATTAGTTGGGGTGGTTTCTTGTTGTTGGATTTTCTTCTAAGAGAGGTACATGAAGAAATTGAAAGGTTTTGTTCAACAAAGGGAATAACCCGAAGGGTCTATGGCATAGGGGTACATACCGTATGAGTCTTTCTATTATGCTAGTAGTACATTACGCAGATCGACAACAGACGAGGTGCGGTGGTTTGGGACAATGGAAAGGATGAAGACAAAAGAGAAATGGAGTTGCTCCAAACAAATGGAAAAAGGCGTTTGATAAAAAGTAAGCGAATTATAATTTTTCAAACTTATACAACGTAAATATTTATGTTTAACTTCAATATAATGTATATTTTGATCTCATATGTACTATATGTCGGTTTGATTTCATCAGCAAATGCAGAAATTGAAGAAATTAATAAATTTGTACTTTACAATTCTGAAGCGACAGGACCGTGGGTCGCATTGTACGAGAAAAACAGGATGAAATGAGATAGTGAGAGGAAATAAATTAGACAGTTGAATAGTATAAGTGTTCCTTATCCCGATCATTTAAAAGAAAATATGTCAAAAATATGCCCCAACAATTGGGTTGTTGACCAAGTCAGAGAGAAATACGGTGCAACTGGTCATTACCAGCGTGCTGAAGAGGATGCACTAAACGTAGGGATTGGGTGCACCCACTCGGTAAAAATATTTTTAATTATGTACATTTTAAACTTAATAATATTTCACCTTTCAAATGTAATTACATCTATATTTCATAATTTAAGTACTGTTGCGTTATTATAAGACACATGATAGTATGATTTTTAAATTTTTTATAGGTGCATTCGTTCCCATCTATGTGGGCATATAGACACCATTTTCGCACAGAAAATATCGATGATGGACACATGAAATAAGACTGTGGAGTGGAAGTCGAGTTCGATCAATCTAGTCGATCTAGCCACCATGATCAAAACCTAGTACGAGGGATGTTAGATTACGTCGGAAAGATACAAGTGGTGCAAGTGGTTGGACACCTTTGATCGGAATAATGTAAAGGAATATCACGATAGTAGGTTGATATGTATCAACTAGAGAAAGATGTGGGATGAAGCTAAGGAGCCCTATGTTTTCCCCAAACACTGCAACCAGGTGTTTTTTTACCCAGATGTGTTGGATAGGGATTGGTAGTTCATATTGAGACATGATTCTAGATCAAAACGTATTTTTCAAAACAATAATGTTATCATGCCAAGCGAGCTAGAAGATAACGAGGGTGATCATGAGAACCGAGACTGATATGGTACATGTGTTATTTCATCAATATTTATACTTTTTAAGATGGGTTTTTATAAATAAGAGGACTTAATTACATTATAACTTATAAGACTCTTTTTTTTCGAAACATTATCATATGTATTTTGAATTAGTTGGTAATTTGGATTGTGTGAATGTTAAAATCAATATTTCACTTGATAATTTGTAATTATGTTGATCTCAAAAACAATGACGTATTGTATAAAGTTTTTTTTTTGTATGTAAGATCATAATAAAACAATGATAATTCTAAAGTACATGAATTTATTTGCATTATTTTCTAAACTTTATTATGTTGCAAAAATTCATATTATTCTAGATTTATTATTTTACAATTTTTTACAATTTTACAAATTTACAAATTTAAAATTTTTAATAAAATCATTTCACATTAATACAATTAAAATTTTCACATTAATACAATTAATTTTTTACAAATATTTTACATACAATTACAATTAAATTAAAATTTTACAATTACAATAATTTCACAGTAATACAATTAAAATTTTACAAATATTTTACATATAATTACAATTATAATTACAATTTTACAATTTCACATACAATTACAATTACAGTTACAATTTTAGAATTTTAAATATATACCATTACAATTACAATTTTAGAATTTTACATGCAATTAGAATTATAATTAGAATTTTACAATTTTACATATATACAGTTACAATTACAATCATTTCACAACAAATTAAAATTAAAATTTCAATTACAATCAAGACATACTATTTAATAAATATCATAATAATTTAATATTAAATTAAATAAACATCACGATCATGATAACCATCATACAAACATCATATTCGACTAAAAAACGCATTCAAATTCGCTAACATCATTTAATCATCATGATCATGATCATCTAACAAAACACAATTAGCATTGTATAACATCTTCACAACACAAACATCAAATATACATCTCACGTCAAATAACTGCTATCACAGACACATCTATCTGCAAGGTGCACATTAAATGAACATATCTAAAATGACCTAACAATATACACATTATGATGACCACCAACATGTAAATTAAGTACAACTACAAAATGAGCATAAAATAAATGGACTATATATATATATATATATATATATATATATATATATATATATATATATATAATGTCAAAAATATACAACCGTAATATAAATTTCAACTATCACCCCGGTGGTACATCATCAATAGTAGTACTAGTCGAGGTTCTGCCGCCTGGGCTGGCGAGATTCCCACAAAGCCTGGGAGCCTGCCGATCATCACGTGCCCGCCGAGTCACAGCCTCTGCGCCGATTAGATCAACTCGTTTGGTGCTCATCATGGATGACTCTTGGAATGGTCGATGGTCCGTACCGTTCATGATCATGAGTACTATTGGATGCTGCAGGCTGCTAACTCGACGTGGCCGATGGTCGAGCCTGCTCTCCATTATGACTGCTATTCGATGTTGCAGGTTGTTCATCTACGGCGCGAGGTGAACGATGATCACTACCCTAATTATGATCATCATATGACGTTTCACTAATCGCAGACTGTCGACGTACTGTGTCTCGACCACACCTACATCAAAGGGCCCTCCTCAACCGCGTAACTAAGCTTGTAGCTCCTACAACATGTCGCATCAGGGTGAACATGTCACGTGGCATGCCTCTCCACGTCTGTACCAGCGTAGCATTAGCCTATATCTCTCTCATAGTGGCGGGCCTAACTCCCACCTCTACAAACGGTGCACAGAGTTGGTCACCCAACTCCATCCTCAATCTACTGTCAGGGCTACGCCTAGAAAAAGGCGGTACCAGCGCACCATGAGGACCAGGGGCCTTGTCTACACCGACTCCGATCCTCGACATTCGCCATATTCTCGATTAGTATCGTGATCTACACCTAGACTACCATATTGACATCTCATCGCCATCAAATGACCTAATGTCTACAAAATATATGTAAGTACACAACAATAATTAGACAATTTCATTAAACAGTTCAATAAAAACAAGTTAAAGAACATGTTAGAATATATTTAAATAAAACAGTGATATTACCTCTATCATCCGGTGGCTCATCATCTGTGAAGAGGACGTTGGCACACCCTCACCAATCCAAACCAACATACAAACAGGGGACCAAAACAGAGGGATGCTCATCGACACTGGCTAGCAACTCGAGTGTTGCAATATCTTTGCAGAAAACTCTCACTCGCCCCTCTTGGGCATCATCTGTCCACACATCTAAATCTGTAAATGCAGCATCAGCCTAAGAGGCAACCGAACAAAATTAGTCCTCTTCTATGGAAACCTCTCAAAAAATAAACAAAATAGCTCTGAAGCAGAAGGGAAGTTTGCCCTCCCTTGTACATGAGCACGACATCTATCTAAATCTATACAGAACTGCCGAAAAAAAATGGCATACCACCTCACAAGTCATGGCTCTTGTACTAAAGAATCAACATAAAATAGAAGCGGGCAACTAATGTGTTTCTCATCATTGTTGTTGTGTGAAATGTTCGAAATAAGTAGTGAGAGGCACCTCACCTCCTCTCCACCAAATGAAGCAATACGTAACTGACCTCCGGAGACCTGAAAATATAAAGGAGACATTATATCCGTGCTAATGTATCCCTGAGAGTGCACCAACTGACTTCCTATTGCATAGCCAACGTGGACCTCTGGGAATGAGGGAAAATCCTCCCCTCTCCTAGATAGGCCAATAATGAAATAGTTTTCATCCTCAGTGAGTGTGTACCACTGGTTAGGACCAACTCGGAAAGCATGCAGGTGGGCATTCCACCTGCAGATAAGATGTCGCAAAAACACACCATGGGCCTTTATGGATGTAGCCTCCTCATAGAACTGGAAGAGGCCTACCTGCCTTAGGAGCCCCTAGGTAGTTGTTGTAATAGAGCGAGGGCACGTATCTCTCTCCCTCTCTCGTGCCTCCCAGAGGCGAACCATGTTATACTGGTATGTTTTTTGTTGTTGTTATTGTTCCCTCTCTTCTCTCTTTTCACGTCGTTGAATGATTAACATATTAAATAAAAAAAAATTATTAAATGAGACACGTATTTAGGAATATACATATATAAAAAAATTTGAAAAAAAAAAAACAGCCGGTGCACCACAAAAAAAAGCATGCACCGGTAACGGTGCATCTTTTTTTGTCGCGCACTGGAGGCGGTGCACCAGAAAATTTTCAGTGCACTAGAGGTGGTGCACCTACAAAATGTTTAACGCACTTCCCTCCTGGCATTGTTACAAGGTCAACGATGCGGTGGTATAACAGACCGCACCATTAACTATGTACAAGTGTCGAGAGGGCGGCACACTGACCAAACTATAAGCCCTAGAGCGTATAGTTTAGGAAGTACATTGCCCTCCTAACATCACTACACAGTTAAAGGTGCAGTCGTTTACCCGGCCGCACCGTTCACCATGTCGAATTGCCAAAATGCGGTGCGTGGAAAAAATTATTTGCCCCGGGGCGGATATTTCCACCAAGGCACTGCATTCCCGTAATTCAACATGTTCAACGATGCAGCCGGGTAACCGACCGCACCACACTTTTTAATTTTTAAAAAATCACGATGCGTCATTTCGGTACCACCCCGGAACTGGTGCAGATACCGTTAGCACCGATCGCGGTGCGGCCTGTAAATTTACAGAGAGCACTGTGAACTAGTGCGAGCCGAATGGCTTGAGCACACTGCACGGGATTTTTTTTTATTTTTTTTAAATAAGGTGAATTTTAAGCTATTTATAAAACGAATCCGCTAAAAGGTTTAATTATGGAAAAAACAAGGAAATACCTGTACATTTGGCCGTCGAGGAGGCATATTGGCTGTAGAATTTGCAAAACTAAATTTGCCCACCGTTTTGCAAAATTCAAAATGGAGATGGTCGGCAATGGACAATAGCAGTGTGTGCAATGGGAGCATCGATGGAAGGCACCTCACACAAGGTAAATTTGCACCTGTGCTTGAAAGCTCTGGAGCACTGAAAAGTGAAAAATGCAGATTTTTGGCCTTAATTTTTTTTTTATTTAACCATGTTCCGGTGCACGGGTTTTATAGGCACACCAGTGCGGTTTCTTAAAGCTGCACTGGGTTGTTTCAGTTTTGGCGCAGGGTTTTAGGACGCACCGGTGCGGAATATTTGTAACTCACCGGTGCGCTATAGTAGAAAGATGCACCGGGTGGGTTTGTACTAAGCGCACAGTGTCCCAATGTGCCAATGTTTTGTGCGCAACAGTGCTTTCTCTAGTTTAATGCACTGGTGCAGTTTAGGATGATAAACGCACCAGAAGAAAAACATTCACAAAACCTCCACCCGCCAACCTCCTCTAGTAACCTCCACTACAAACGGATGTATAAGGTTTTTTTATAAAGGGTTCCTCAAAAACATTGCTCGAGGATATTTTCCTTGTAGTGTCTCTACTATATTATTCCCTGCAACTTTCAAAAACAAATCCACTATTCTGAGAAAGATCAATAAGCAATACTTTGTACAATATCAAGAACAATTCAGACAACCCATAAAATGCAAATTAAAAAAAAACAATTATGAGCACATAAAGAATACAATTTCACCTTAATTGTTTTGAATAATGAATGATATCTATGAAGATTTTCTCAAATATGTTATACATGCCATTTTTTTAAATATCATATCCAAAATACTGTCGAAAAGAACAAATAAACTAGGATCTATTCTAATTAGAACCAAGTCAACAAAGAAGCCACCCAAAGCATTTAAAAAATTAATGAATGCATTGCAAACCTAACTTGACCTTAATTGTTATTAAATAATTATTAATAAATGACCAGTACAAAACTTTTTCTGCTATGTTGATCCATGCATTTTATCAAATATAAATTCCAAAGCTATGAAAATAACCAAATAAGCTATGATCTCAAGACAAAGCTAACAAGCAACCCACCGGATGTAATTAAAAAAAAATTGAATGCGTCCTGAACATAGTTTTACCTGTACAAATAAATCCCAAATGTTGTGGGCGGCTAGCAAGCAAACTATGTCGGCAGAGCTATTCTCCACTCTGCTAAATTATGCAATTTTCTAAAGAATAAATCCAAAATGTTGTGGAAAGATCAAAATAGCTATAATTTAATTGTAGAGAGTAATGATGTTATCTACACTTAAATGTCAAACCTAAATTAAAAGTGAAGTAAACCGGAAACAAAGTGCCCTAAAATAAAAGTCATTAAACCCTGATTCTGGCTATTTCATTTAATACCAATCTTGGTATTTTTTTTTCATATTATATTGTCTTGTGTTTTTCTTACCAGTAAATAAAATAATCTAGAGGGAGCGAGAATTCGATTTAATTAAAAATGAAATCATAATTAAAAAAATGGTTATGCTTTTTACATAATAGAATTAAAAAGAAAAGTTATCATTTTTATATACTAGAATTTTTTATATGTTACCATTTTTATATCATAGAATGTTATTGTTATAGAGTTCAAGTATCCATGAATAGATTACAATTTAGTAATTGGTATGGAACATCAAAAATTTTAGCTTTTTGCTGCTTTGTTGCTTAGAGAGGATTAGTTTTAATTTGAATCAACTCTTTATTCTTTTGATTTTTGGATTTACAAATGGTATTTATCAATATTTTATGGCTCCATTTGCATATTTTTTCACTTAATACTCTACTTTTTCTATTTTTCTTGTATTTACTATTTGTTTTACTTGATTGCATTTATGAATATCACTTACATGTGTTTTTTATGTCGACTTATTATGAAAAAGTGACAATAAGCACTAAGGATCAAAATTGATCCAATGCACATGTGCATTAATCATTAATCTACATGTGCATTACTCATTAGGCCTATAATTCTTATAGTAAAAGGTTCTAAAATTGATTCAATGCACATGTTCATTAATCATTATCCACATGTACATTACTCATTAGGCCTATAATTCTTATGGTAGAAGATTATTTTAAGTTATATTTCTTTTATTGAAAATTGGGTTGTTGGAAGTTTCAAATAGTTTTTTTTCTTTTTTTCTTTATTGGAGATTACAATAATATCCATAAAATAATCCTATATTTTGGTAGCTTTAAAAAAAACTCATAGTAATTGTTTACATGATTGGGCCAATTATGTGTGAGAAAGGAAAACACTTTCATTGTACAATAACACATCCATGAGATGAAAGAGTAAATGATCCTATTGAATTTTTTATAAGTAAATAGTCCAATTGAATTCCTTCCATATGATTCATATATTGAGCCTAACTAAATAGTCTTGTTAAATTGCTTCTATATGATTTGTATATAAATTGTAATTCTAGAAAACCAATATGTGTACTTGGAATTCTTGTTTATAGATAATATTTTTTATTTGAAAACTGCACAACTTCGTATAGTAGAAGTGACTTAATACAGTAAAAGTGTGATGTATGAAACATATATGAAATTGAAAATTATTTTTCATTTTTATATGAAAACAATAATTTATTTCAATTTGCCAACATTAAAAAGATTAAAATGAAGTCAACCTTTTAAACTTGAAATCTAATCTTTCTCTTCAAATTTAATCCAACGATTAAAATTAACCCAAAAAAATCTCCCAGCATTTAGTTCAAATATTATTTAAAATATATTTCTCACTAATTCAACTCCAAATAATATATATATATATATATATTAAAATTAAAATAAATTTAATAATTAAAAACACATATATTTTGTTTCATAAATTATAAGTTCAACACCTTTACAAAAGAGTTTGTTTTCATCCAAAATGATCATTGATGAAATAAGTTTTCACTAAATACTAGCTTCACACATTTTAATAATTAGTTTTTTTGTTTCTAAATATCAGAAAAGGGTTGCAGTAAAAGTTACAATTTGAATGGCATTTAGTGGATATTTACGAGTTTAGAATTTAGTTAATGTTGATTTTATTAGTTTATTTGCATATTAGTAAAAGAAATATATGTGAAAAATTATTTTCATATTAGTTAAATAACACCTGATTTAACCTCAGACTTATAAATATGAAATTGTTTTTAGTAAGTGAAAATTAATCAATTATTTAAATTAAAAAGAAAAAACACATTTATTTTCTTACTGAAAAGTTTGGAAAGCATTAACAAAGTCCTGATTTACATTGCAATGAGCATTAATTGTTATCCATATTTAATGTAGCCACTATTTTAACTATCCATGTTAACAAATTGACAATCTACAATGCTTTTCACCACTTAGCCATTCATAATCTCATCCCTACAATGCATTTCAACGCTTAGCTATTCATAATCCCCTCCGTATAACTACACTATTTTCCATATATGTTGGGTAACTACAATGCTTCTCACCACTTGACTATTCATAATCCCATCCTTATCCTTACTGCTACACTATTTTCCATATGGTTCTATCATCATTCATTCTCTAGTTACACACATTCTCTCTCCTATATGAGGTGGTCATTGGAATGATGGGCGCTTGTGGTTCTCCGTATGAGGCAGTTGTCTATATTCTAATCTTATTATTCACATCATGTTTTTCTATTTTGACATGTCTCACACCTATCTTGGTTTATTTAATCTCAACTTGCTCCTCCCTTCTTAACTTCATGCTTTTCCTGTGGAGTCTCCATTGATTTTTTTATTTTTCACTTTGACACAGAGTTTATCCCAAAATTACTATGAAAAACAACATGCTTAACTTTAGAAATCTTCACGATGGAAACTTTAAATAATTTAAACTTAAAATTAAAATGAACAAATATAAATGAATTTAAATTAATATAATAATAAATACATATAACTATCTCATGGTTTTGTATTTATGGTTGTATGTACACTGAAAGTTTGAATTGGATGAGGCAATGGGCGATTCTTTGGGTTTCTTTCCAGTAGTTTTTGACTTCTCACCTATGTCCTCTAGCAATTTCTTGGCTTGAAAGCGTCCCGTCGAAATCGGGTGCTTCTCGGTTTTGGCTGTTATCAGAGTCAGTTAAGGGTTTAATGTTTGTTTCTCGAAGCAATTGCAAGTATTGGAGGATGGTGTGCTCAGCCACATGAAAATGAAAAGTAACCCCAAGGTCAAGGGACCGAGGTAAAAGGTATATGGGGTCTTTGGCGACCAGCCAACCCAGCTCCTCTGGGGGCCGAGCTCAAGGTTGCAAACCGGTCTCAAGTATCATAAATGATGCAGATACGACGTATCATGAGGGAACCTCAAATGAGGTTCACCAATTAATTGAAGAGTGGGAAGAGGATATGAACAAACATGCACACATGATGGACATCGATTTTAAAGATTGGCGCATATTGGTGCCTGATCCAAAGCACACCCGAGGTCGAACCACACAGTTTAAAGAAACCTTGTTCCTGTACTCGTCGATGAAAAGTGTTGGGAAATATATTGAGAGGGGGGGCTAAATCAGTATTTAGAGCTGACTGGAAAACATTTTACTTTTTATGCATTTAATTCTTTACTTAGATTATTGCATCATTCATTCATCAAATGTTTGGTAGGCAGTAAGCATGAGCAGTAATAACAGAATCAACCATCACACACAAGAAATACACATGAACACCATTATTTAAGGTGGAAACCCAATTCGGGAGAAAACCACCGCTGTTGTCGTCTCTGTCTTCAATATTTATTATAAAGAAAACATCTTACAATTTTGTACTGGTGCAGACTTATACCAGCACGCAGGCACCAACCTGTAGAAGGCTACAACCTTCTCTCGTTCTCCAGTCAATACTGGAAGGGAGCTCCAACCCCCTGATTTTAACACCAGCTTCTACTGGCAGAAAACTTCCACTCTCATACTGAAGGCTTCAACCCTCAGATCCACCAAATTTCTTCAATTTGTACATCAGACTTGCAACAGGTCTTCATCATTTCTTTTGCAGATCTTCCTCAAGATTCATCATTTCTAGATCTAGAGATCTTGAACCTTCATCATATCCACAGGTGCATCGTAGATTCAGATCTATCAGAGTTCAATCATATAGATATCTCTTAAAATATTTATTCGTTATCAACCCCTCTTCATGCACGCCCTGTATTATGATCCTCTTCTCCTTATATAGTTTAGCCTTTATCAATACCATGAGTCAAAACCACTCAACCGCTAATGGTATTACTGGACGGGATCAAAATAGGTAATCCATCGGGGTCTACCCAAGCTCCAAACAACTTTTCATTGTTTTATTTTCTTGATCTGGCAATTAATTTATCTAAGGCTTTTTAATATCTCAATCTGAGATTGAGATAATAATTCAATTCCCGTTGTTACAAACATTAACGTGTCGCTGACTTATATAAAAACCCAGCAGTAATATATATCCATATAACCTTTCGGGCCCTTCAATAATATTTAATCTTCGACTTGGGGATCTGTGCTGATAATTAAAGTTCCTATCAAAAGACCCAACCTGCGGACACAACTAGCGCACCGGATATCGAGACAAGTGCCTTCACAGTTGACCGAGTTGACTGCGGGGACAACAGAGATGAATGGCAGAGATTGAGTGCGGGGGCACCAGCCAAAATTTTCATCCGTACCTCGAGAGCCCCCGCAGTGACATAAGACGCTGAGATGATCACAGCTGTCTTCCACGTCGGGTGAGGATCTCGGCATAACATAACAACGTATATTGAACCAATAATGTGAAGGGAAATAGGATCCCACACCCTTAATACACGACATAATACTTTGGGTTAAACCCGCAAACCTCAATACATGCGTATGGGCCCCAACGTTAATGGTCGTCTCCATTCGACGGTTGTTATTGCATCACGCCGCCTCATTTGATCGGACAGATATCGCTCGGCGAAGATGCACGAACAATAACGCGCGATGGCCGCCGTACTTTGGTTAACCTTCGCGCATCTTCCTCATATGACCACCGTCCGATGGCTTCCCTCTAGATCGACGGTGCTCAACAATATCGCTGGGCATCCTGGGTCAAATAGTAACGCGCGATGGCGCGCAGTGACAAGCGATTTTGTGGAGTCGTACAGGGACGCGTGTCGCCCGTTCTATGGAATCGCTCTCCAACTCGAAGAAACCACTTATCTCCAAAAAGCTGTGCGATATGGGCAATCCGGCTTCGTAAACCCGCTCGGGGTTTCAGAACAGTGTTCTATTGGAATTCAACCATATTTCAAATATAGTTCATTGATCCATCGGGTCCAGATTTTCCTCGCAATCGCAAGTCTTTTAATAAACACTCCACTGCGCAGTTTTTCTCTGATGCGATTAAAACTGGAACTCAAATACTTATTAATCCTGGTTTATACGCCCATCGGGTCCGGGCTTCAATCGCACTCGCATCCTCTTGTTAACTTGCTCTGCTGACCTTATATGCTCTGATGCGATAAGGGTCTCTGGCCTGGGTTACGATTCCCGGAAAGTAATTATTTAGAGTATCAACCAGCTGGGGTAGTAAACCTCGGAATAACGCCTCAGTCTCTGCCTCTGCTGCTCGATACAATTCCTTCTATGCTGCCTTGCTACGTCTCTCTACTGCCTCTTTGCCTCTGCTACAATACATTGCTTCCTCTGTTCTTTTCTGCAGACCTTTGTTCTCTGCTACATTGCTTTTCTCTGTTCCTAGTTACTGTTTTAGATGCTCCTTCTTTTCCAATTCTTTTGCCATCAATGACAACATTTCCAACAAATTTGGGTTAAAGCCTTGGAGCAGATTTCGGCAGGCGTGGCTACGACAACTCAAGGGTTTCCATACTATAGCAAGAAGTTTCAAAAAATCCAATTCCAATTACAAAAGAAAAATGGAAGGTTGCGTCGTATTGAGGAGCATATTCGATGCATTCCATAGGTCAAGCTTCTGTGTTCTAGTGCTAAGGCCCCGACTCCGATGGAGTCTTTTGATGATAATGACTAGTTTGTTGTTTGTTTCCATAGCTTTTCCTTTACTGTATGCAGGAAAATCTTAAATTTCAATATGTTTTTAGTTATGTTTGCAAGTATCTAGAGTGTAGGAAGTCTAAAGACAACCAAACATATTTGACATGGCTAGATGGACTTATTATTTTTTGTTTCTGGATGGTTTATCACGTAGTTAGGTGGCCAATGGACTTGATTTCCTTCTCAACAAGTTAAGGCCACTTAACCATATGCATGTGGATGTAACTTGCTTTTTTGAAAACTAATGAAAAATAAAAGAGCTACCAAACTTACAAAAAATAAACTAAACACATATAACTAAATAATTACTTAGGTTTTTGAAATATAATTTTAAAATTTAAATAAATATATATAAACTTTTTTATTATATTAAAAAATTTAATATAACTTATTTTATTTTCAAATGAAGCTTTTTAAAATTCATCTTCGATTCTAGTGTTAATAAACTAATTGAGTGATTAAAATCAAGATACCAACTAGAAAAGAACATCCTATTAGCCTTGCACAGCTCAATCTTAAAGGTCAAATCATTTTCCTAACAATCCACCTAACATGTGATTATCATGTCTTGGTCTCCAATAAAATTGTCGCTGTTCTGGATTTTTATTAAAACGTTTCTTCTATCAGGAAACAAAGTAATGAAGTCATTATCTTGATGCATAAAAATTGAATGATTGACTGCAAATAAAGAGAGTTTGGATCCCCAGCCGATCAATAATATAAAATGTTATTTCACTTGCACAAAAAGTTCTACTAGGAAACACAGTCAAGAAGTCATTATCTTGTCGCATAAAAAAATTGAAAATTCAATAATTTGACTGCAAATAAAGAGAGATTGGACCGCAAGCCAAGCAATAATATAAAATGTTGTTTTGCTTGCAAAAAAACTTCTATTAGGAAACAGAGTCATGAAGTCATTATTTTGTTACATAAAAATTGAAAATTCAATGATTTGACTGTAAATAAAGAGCTTGCACCCCAAGCCAAGCAATAATCATATAAAACGTTATATCACATTGAGGAACAAGTCAACATGTGGCCATATCAAATAAATTTTTTACAAACTATCGTGAGCAAGTTGCCTTTGAATTGTAACGAACCTGAGCAGTTAGACCTAACAAGTAAAATTATGCAAATATCTTTAGCAGTCACATGTAGACAATTGACTGCGCACTCAATTATGTAAAATATTTTTAGTAGTCGCCTGTAGACAATTGACGGCCGCACTCACAGCAATCTTAAAGCTCATAGAGACTTGTTGCGCCGAGAGGCGCATCTACAGCCCAGTATGACCCCGATGTCAGGTGGGTCACGTCCTCATACAAAATGTCGCCTTAAGTTTTAAATTTAAAAAAAAAAAAAAAAAAAAAAAAAAAAAAAAAACTAATCACATTGTGCTAGAACATATATCAATTTCTAATACAATTATGTATTATTTATATAATTTGAATGGATAGTAAATTATATACGTGAATTTGAATGGATCATAAATTTACCTTTAACAAAAAAAGTTACCACATTGAATTTCCAAATTAAGTAAAATTTTAAACATCTTTACTCTTTACTAAAGTAATTACCATTTCCTAAATCAAAGGAAAAGAGTTAATTGAACACAAACAATCAAAATCCAAAATCTTTTAATATTTCTTTTAATTAAATATTTGTAAAATGAATTTATACTTACTCCAGAGCTATGGTAAATAAATAAAAACATATATAAACTAGATGTATGGTAAATATATAAAAAAAAAAATTATATTTATTCCATAAACCTTTTTATATTTTAAAAAAACTTTAAAAAGAGGTTTTATTTAGATGAAGCCTATGGGAGGAATACCATGGGACAAATTAATATTGATACCATGGGCCAGATACCATGGGCCAAATACCATGGATAAATAAATAAATATAAAAGAGGTATAAACAAGTATGATAAATAAATAAATAAATATAAAATAGATATAAAGAGGTATGGTAAATAAATAAATATAAAAGAGGCATAAAGAAGTAAGGTAAATAAATAACAATATATCAAATACGATTATAAATAAAAATCTAATTATATAACAAGCCTATGGGCCAAATACCATAGTAAAGAAAAGGGGTATGGTAAGTAAATAGAACCTCTTTTCATATTTACTCCATAATCTCCTTTATATTTACAAATATTTATGTTAATTAGTTTACATAACTAAGAAGAAATAGAGAGAGAGAGAAGTGATAAGGGAGAGATGGAGAGAGAGTGTGTATGTTTAGGGGTGAGATAAAGAGACAAAGTAAAATGTATGGAAAGAAGGAGGGAGAGAAGAAGTGAGAAGGAGAGAGGGAGGGATATAGTAATGTAGTTGGAGAGAGAGAGGGGTGGAAAGAGAGAGAGAAAGAAAGGGATGGGGGAAGAGAGAGGATTAGAGAGAGAGAGAGAGATATGGGGGAAGAGAGAGAATTGGAGGGAAAAGAGAGAGAGAGAGGTGGGAGAGAAAGGGGGAGAGAGGAATGATGAGAGAGAGGTAGAGAGTGATGGGGGAAGAGAGAGTATTGGAGAGAGAGAGAGAGAGGGATTTAGGGGAGAGAGAGAGAGGACTTGAGAGAGAGGAGGAGAGAGGGATCGATAAGAGAGATGGATTTAGAGGGGGGGAGATGTAGGAAATAAGAAATATAGAGAGTGAGAAGTGGAGAGAGAGAAGGAGTGACAAGGGTGAGACAGAGAGAGAACGCGTATGTTTGGGGCTGAGATAAAGATACAAATAAGGAGAGATGGAGATAAGGGGGAAGAAGGAGATATAAGGAGAGAGGGAGGGATATAGTAACATAGTTGGTGGGTGAAGAGAGAGAGAGAGGGAGAGAGATATGGGAGAGAAAGGGAAAGAGAGGAAGGAAGAGAGAGGATGTGAGAGAGTGGAGAGAGGGAGGGAAAGAGAGATGGACTTGGAGGGGGAGGGGGAGAGAGGTAAGAACAAAGAAATAGAGAGAGAAAGGTGGAGAGAGAGAGAGAGAGAGTGAGTGAGTGATAAGGAAGATGGAGAGAGAGGGAGAGAGGGGGAAGATAGAGATATAGATGGAAGGTGAAGAGAGGGAAGAAGAGAGAGATAGGGAGAGGAGGGGATTGACAAAGAGATTGATATATATGGATTACGAGAGTGTGTGTGTGTGTGTTTATGGGGGTGAGATAGAGAGACGGAAAAGAAGAGATGGAGGGGGATATAGATATGGATGGAGGGTGGAGAGAGGGAAGAATATTTCTCACACTAGATGGATTGATATAAGTGGAGATGGTGATTTATAACCTGTTTGATTATTTGCACTATATGCATCGATTTTACTGTAGATATTTATTTCTAATGATATTTGATTACTTGCACTAGATGCATTGATTTCAGTGTAGGTGGTGATTTCTAATACAATTTGATTGCTTGCACTGAATTTGTTGATTTCAATTTAAATGTCGATTTATAATTATATTTGATTACTTGCACTAAATGAATTGGTTTCAATGTAGATGATTTCTAATCCTATTTGATTGTTTGCACTAAATGCATTGATTTCAGTGTAGATGGCGATTTCTAATCCTATTTGATTTATTTGAGTAAATGCATTGATTTTAGTGTAGATGTTGGTTTCTAGAGAGAGAGAGAGAGAGAAGGAAGATGGAGAGAGAGGGAGAGAGGAAAAAAGGAGGAAAGAGAGATATTAATGGGGGAGAGGGAGAGAAGGGGAAGATAGAGAGATAGATGGAAGGTGAAGAGAGGGAAGAAGAGAGAGATGGGGAGAGGGGTGATTGAAAAAGAGATTGATATATATGGAATACGAGAGCGCGTGTGTTTAGGGGGGTGAGATAGAGAGACAAAAAAGAATAGATGGAGGGGGATATAGATATGAATGGAGGGTGGAGAGAGGGAGGAATATTTCTCGCATTAGATGGATTGATATAAGTGGAGATGGTGATTTCTAATCCTATTTGATTATTTGCACTAGATTCCTCGATTTTAGTGCAGATATTTATTTCTAATTATATTTGATTACGTGCACTAGATGCATTGATTTCAGTGTAGGTGGTGATTTCTAATACAATTTGATTGCTTGCACTGAATGTGTTGATTTCAATTTAGATGTAGATTTATAATTATATTTGATTACCTGCACTAGATGACTTAATTTCAATGTATATGATTTCTAATCCTATTTGATTGTTTGCACTAAATGCATCGATTTCAGTGTAGATGGCAATTTCTAATCCTATTTGATTTCTTTGAGTAAATGCATTGATTTCAGTGTAGATGTTGGTTCCTAGAGAGAGAGAGAGTGATTGATAAGGAAGATGGAGAGAGAGAGAGAGGGGACAAAAGGAGGAAAGAGAGATATTAGTGGGGGAGAGGGAGAGAAGGGGAAGAGAGGGAAGAAGAGAGAGATGGGGAGAGAGGGTGATCGACAAAGAGAATGATATATATGGAGTGCGAGAGCGTGTGTGTTTAGGGGGGTGAGATAGAGACAAAAAGAAAGAGATGGAAGGGGATATAGATATGGATGGAGGGTGGAGAGAGGGAAGAATATTTCTTGGACTAGATGGATTGATTTAAGTGGAGATGGTGAGTTATAATCCTATTTGATTATTTGCACTAGTTGAATCGATTTTAGTGTAGATGTTTATTTCTAATTATATATGATTACTTGCACTAGATGCATTGATTTCAGTGTAGGTGATGATTCCTAATACTATTTGATTGCTTGCACTGGATGTGTTGATTTCAATTTAGACGTCGATTTATAATTATATTTGATTGCTTGGACTAGATGCATTGATTTCAATGTATATTATTCCTAATACTATTTGATTGTTTGCGCTAAATGCATTGATTCCAGTGTAGATGGCGATTTCTAATCCTATTTGATTGCTTTGAGTAAATGCATTGATTTCAGTGTAGATGTTGGTTTCTAATCTTATTTGATTGATTGCATTAGGTGCATTGATTTCAATGTACAAGTTATTTTCTAATCTTATTTGATTTCTTGCATTAAATGCACTGATTTCAATGTATATGTTGATTTATGATTTGATGTAATTGGATATATGATGGTACATTAATATTAAAGTGATTGGATTAACAATATGCATTAAGAAAATAGTTTGAGATTGATTGTAACATGAGTACGTTCTTATTATTCACATTTTCTATCTTTCAACACTATTATTGCCACTTTGCATTTAAAAAAAATATTTCATCATTTTTCATAATTATAGTTATTAACAATAATTATCATCTCAACGAACTGAGGTAACTAAGAAAATTTAAAATTAAAATGACCAAGTTAATCTCAGAAATATTTAGCATATTTAAAATGATTATATTAATATTTGATATATTTACATATTATTGATAAAATTAATCATATCTTTGATATATTTTCCTTGGCAGCACACGACTGAAACCAGCCTAGATCCATCTTACATCTCAAAAATATACAAAAATTTTAATAATATGAAAAATGTGACGTTGATGCCTCCGACTAGAACCAGCCTAGATCCATCTAACTCCGGATCTATCATGCGCCGAGAGGGATCAAATCTCTCGAGGTGCAAACCTTTCCTCAAGTTTTGCACTCAAAAAATAGGTTTGCACCTCGAGAGATTTGATCCCTCTCGGCGCATGATAGATCCAGAGTTAGATGGATCTAGGTTGGTTATATATTTACCGGATCCTCCAGTGTTGGTCACCATCTTTTTCCTTCAGTTTGTGCAGATTTACTTATAGAGATAATTCATAGCATGCCATCCCAGGCCAATTCCAGTCAAAAGGTAAGTATGCCTTCTGAGTCCAGGCATATCTCCACGAGAGGGAAGGTGAAGGCAGTCATTGCCTCTTCCCTTGCCCACTCTGTCAAGTCTCTTTTCACATCACATTCCTTCTCCAGTTCTAATGGCTCTTCACAGTACTCATCTCCAGTTCTAACAGCTTTTCACAGTACTCCATGATGGCTGCTTCCTCTTCTTCAGCGTCGATCTTGGGTTCATGTTCAAGCTAATCGGAACTGGATCTTCACAGTAATCCATGATAGCTGCTTCCCCTTCTTCAGCATCAATTTTGGGTTCATGTTCAAGCTAATGGGTTTTGCAAAGCAGTGGACTTATGTTGCTCACAACATGAGGAAACACAGCAGTGGAATATAATATTTTCGGTGAGCAAAGGCACCAGCACTCCAATAGAAGTGCCCACATGAGAAGAATAGCATGGCTCAGATGATAGACATGATCACAGTGGATGATGGAGGAGTGGAAGTTACTCTTGGGATATCGGCCACTAGTTAGCATACTTGAGGGCAGCTGGTTTGGTTTTCACTTCATCAAGGCGGAGGATATACTAGAGGTTTACAATCGAGCTTGGGTATGTGGGAGGTGCTATCTTGCCCTACATAGGTCGCATGTGGGATTTCATCCGCTTCGAAATGCCCCTAGGAGTAAATTGGCCTGGGTTAAACTCCCTGGACTGCCCATGGAGTTCTGGTCAATCAAGGCATTAAGAGTGATTGGGGACAGTATAGGTTCATTCAAATATACCGACCCTAAGTGTACAGGGGATTTTGATAAGAGAACAACATGGTTACTGGTTGAATTGACATTTTCTGGGGGGTTGCCAGCTGAGATTGAATTGGAATGGGACGGATATATCCACAACCACTCCATTAACTATTGGCAACTTCCATTTCGCTGTCATTTGTGCCATAGGATGGGGAATCTAATGCGATGCTGTCATCTTTACAAGGATTCTTACAAGCGATGTGGTGGGACTAAGGCGCTGGCGATAGGAGATCTTGGTCATTCTACTCAATTGCCCTCAACGCTGAACAAGTCAGGTATGACCCTCAGAAAGACTGATTATAATTCTCTAAATTTTAGTTCTGACTTTTTGGTGGGGTCGGGAGATGCGATAGAGGAAACTAATCCACCTGGAGACCAAACTGTGGATATTGGCTCCGACTCGCAGGTTGAATTGGAACCAGGCAAAAGGCCATGCGATCATATCCCCTTACTCCTTCATGATTCGAACAGTGCCCCCATACAACCCTCTTCTCCGATGGATTCTCACAAGCCTATTCCCTGCTCATCCCCTCCATTTGAACTCTTTTCTCTCCTTTCCCCTCACAACTCCATTGGGAGTGATTTGGATTTCATTTCGCAAAATCCAGTGACCTAGATGATTCCTTTAACTGTCGATGTCGAACATCCCTCCTCCCCAACACACATTCCGAGCCCTTCTTCCACCTTCAATGTGACTATTAGAAAGGGGAAAGGTAGACCCAGGGGAAAAATCGTTCAGCCCGGGTTGATTCTATCATTGATCAACCTGAGGGTAATTTCCATGATGTGTCAGTTACCTTGGCACTGGACCGGGTCCTTAGAGCACTGGCCCCAGCCACTGAGGATTATCAATGATCTTGCTCTCACTGAACATTTGGGGGTGGTGGGCAGAGAGAAACTGGTCTCTCTGTGGAATTTATTGAGTTCTACTTGTCCTTCTATCATTTTCCTTCAAGAAACCATTAATTCTGCTGACCACACTCTATCTACCTGTCGGAGAATGTTTCCAGATTGGAACATGGTCACTACTGATGCGGCGGGTCGATCAGGTGGACTAGTGGCTATATGGGATCCAAGTAAATTCACGTTGATGGATTTCAGCTTCATTGGCGGTATTTTGTTGACTGGGTTCATCAAAGTATCCGGAACCGAATAATTTGATGAATGTTTACGCTCCATATAAAGACAAGAAAACTTTTTAGGGGAAGATGGCTGCATGCGACCTATTAGCATTGGACAACAGCATCTGGGCTGGGGACTTCAATTGTATGATTCGGGAGGAGGAGACCTGGGGTTCTCGGGGAAGGAAGGACCCAAACGAGGATTTTTTATTTGATCTCTTCAAAAATTCAAATCTTATAGACCTCAAACTGGAAAGGGAAGGGCCGACATGGTTCAATGGTCATGAAGGGGAGTAACTAATAGGGAAAAGAATTGATAGAATCATGGTTCAAGCATCCCCCTTGCCTCTGATGGGGGGACTTCACGTGAGGGCTTTGGACCTCACTATATCAGGTCATAGTCCGATTACGGTGGATTAGAAATTTGAGAATCATTTGAAGGGACAGCCCTTCAAATTTAACAAGGCATGGATGGCGGGAAACACTAAAGACTTACAACCTCAATTGCAGGAGTAGATTCACAAACTAGAAAAGAAGATTCTTTTCCTCCAACTTAAACACAATTATTTGGTATCTAGCATCAAAATAACCGTGGAGTTTCTCATTGATCATCGATGTCTCATCCATCAATTAGATGATAAACTTTCGAGTTTGCACCAACTATTGGAAGAATTTCAATTCCCCATTACTCAAAGTCACTCTGGTCCTTCATCCTCCAACAACACTATCAATTCTATCACCCTTCTTGTTCTTAAGCTCAATGAACCAATTCCATACATGGAGATGGGTAAAACCCATATTTATTCTGCTTCTCCTCTACTGACCAAGTAGAATTTTTGTTAAAACATGTAAAATTTTGAGATATTTTAGAAGATATTTATGTACAATTAGATATTCTAGTGTCGATATAATCATACGTTAGCATTTTGGGAATTTGGGGAGTTTGAAAGAACTTTAAAATTTAATACTATTAACCAAATTTTGAAATTCCATAATATATCTTAATATATTTTAATATGACAACTACACTCAGTTACAAATTTCAAATTAATATAAATATTCTTTTAATATTTTGAAAGAAAAAAAATTCTATAAACTCTTCTTTTCAATTTTTTAAAAGCATGAGATACATCTAACGTTGTAGTATTCATTTTCATTTCTAGTGTTGAATAAACTAAATGAGTGCAACACTCCCTTACGTTGTATTATTCATCTTCAATTTTAGTGTTGAATAAACTAAATGAGTGTAATATTCCCTTTCCTGATCCAGTCAAAGTGGATAGAATCAGTCCATGGTATTTACCGTGGTATTTTCCCATGGTATTTGTTGTCGATTTTCGAGGGAAAATAATAAAATAAGGTCTCTAAAAATTACATCAAGCCTATAAAAGGGGATAGTAGCTATGAATTTGGATTCATTTGGTTTATCTATCTTATTGTGTTTTGGTTGAGATCTTGGCATGGCCAATTGTAGCATTGATCCCAAGAAGAAAACCCCGTGGTGAATTTTTTCTAGTGAATCCATCCAGGGTCCATGATTGTGCTTCAGTATTTTTTTCTCTTTTGATGAGCAACCACGCATGCCATTTCAGGGGCTCTGATACTTTGTATGGGCATGTACTATTTTTCTTCAGTTATTAATATAAATAAGGCTACATTTCCATATCTCGTCTATGTTCATATTTTTACTGATAGATTTTTATTGAGAACACTAGAATGTGCTAGATCTAACGAAATTATTAAGGTTTGGGATATTACAGTGGAATCAAAGCTATTTTTTCTTGCCAACCTGAGTGTTTTAATAGGAATTAGTTTTCAGTGATATTTCATAATCACCCTAGCTAGAATCTCTTTAATTTCGGTGGTTCTCTATAACTGCCCTAGTTGACCATTGTAGAGAAATTAATTTTCTATCATTAAGTTTCATTTGTAGGTCAAATTATTAATTGTGGAGGCGAAATTTAAAGAGACCGAAACCCGTGAAGTTGTCATATCGTTTTCAGGGTTTCTAACATAAAATATGAAGTTGTTCTCGTAGGGGTGATTGTCTTAGCTGCTAACACTAGAAGGACATATCTCGAATATCGTAGCTACCGTGTGCATAAGAGTAGGACCGATATTACACGATAGGGGAAACATATTGTAAGGAAACGCCACCACACTAGGGGCGCCATTCGCATCAGAGAGAAATACGGTCATTACAATGGTGAGCAGGAGATTCAAGGCCATACTCTCATAGGGTTGGGTAGCCATAACCCTTCATAACCAAAATTGTTTCGTATAGAGAAGGTCGAATACATCAAGAGTGTGTATTAGATCAGGGCGTAGAGGGGACGATATTGATTGTAGGAAGGCATGAGACAAAGATCTAGGGACACGAAATCGCATATCGAAGGCTTCGGCATCCTTGCCAATATTGGAATTTAATTCTAACTTCCCGCATACAGCATAAGGACGAAAATTAAACTTTGATGGGATCGAAAGACAGCGACAGAAATCTCCAAGTTTCAAACTTGCATGCAACATCGAGTTTATTAAACATTCACCTACCAAGCCATGAATCCTTCACCAACCAAATTCAACATGCAGCCAGCACCATTCCCGGGGGCAGCAGACTTAAGCAGCGAAGGGGGAAGATGACCCACCGGAGGAGGTGACGTCACCCTCCTCTTGACCAATGGAAGCAGCTTCATGGGGGAAATGAAAAGGGTCCCTGCATTATATCTTGACTCCACAGAATGTTTGTTAAATATTTTGATTTAATTTTTATTTGCCGCATTATGTTTCAAAGTTTTAACTTTGGGTTAATTTTTTTTACCACGGAACATTTTGGTTTAAACTTAGATTATATATATTTCATAATATATTGTACATATATTATATTTACTATATATATGACTATTGTAATGAAACACAAATTGAAATACATATGCCGAGTGCATTGTATAAAGAGTATGTCGAGAAGAGAAAAGGCAGCAAGACTGTGTATTGTGTATTATGCCCGAAGGCGGAAACAAAGACAGAGAGCAGAAAAATAAATTTTGTTTGAAGCGCTGTGTTGTTGTAGCACCCAAGAGAAGCATTTCATTTTTTCAAATCTATAACACAGTAGTTCTGAAGAAGAATTTTAGTTTGTAACAGTCCAGTTTTTTTTTATTAATGAAATATATGTTCTGCATCACATCTCTGTCTACAATTTGTTTTTTTTAATCTTTGTGTTGTGGAAGAGGAATTTTGTTTTCCTCTGTGTGTTCGGAATTGTTCAGAAATTCCAACATGGTACCAGAGATAGTCCAGGCTCTTTGCGTTTGACAAAGAAGCTGAAGGAAGGAGTTTTGTTGAATATTTCTCCAGCAGTGTGAAGTTCAACAAAGCAAAGTTAGGTATTTATCAAAAATAGAGTTTATTGTTTGTTGTTAAGATTACAATCCAGAGAGCTGTAAAGGAGAAGTCTCAAGAGTTTTAGAGACATATTTTATTTCTCAGCAAAGAGACAGTTCGTTTAAAAACACAGTCAAGTTTTTTTTTAAATCATAGTTCAGTGAGCTAGCTATGGAAGGAGCTAGCACAAGCACGAGTATAGGAAATACTCAACTCCCACAATTCAATGGGAAGAAATATGACTATTGGGCAATCACAATGAAAGCCCTGTTTGCCTCTCAAGATTTATGGGAGCTAGTTGAAGATGGTTTAGCAGAACCAATATATGAACAAACATATAATGTCTTAACATAGGCAGCGAAAGATTTGTTGAAGAGTAATAGGAAGAAGGACTCAAAATCCCTCTTCTATCTCTATCAGGCAATACATGAAAGAATATTTCCAAGGATTGCAGTAGCAAAGAGGTCCAAGGATGCATGGGATACCCTCCAGATAGCCTATTAAGGAATGGAGAAGGTAAAGACAACAAAGCTTCAATTAATGAGAAGGGATATTGAAGTTATTTGCATGAAAGAGTCTGATACAATAGACTCATTATTTACTCTACTTATTGGGTTGGTTATCCAAATGAGATCTCATGGAGAGACAATAGAAGAAAGAAGAATAGTGGAGAAATTATTGAGGAGCTTACCCTCAAGGTTTGATGTAATAGTCACAACCATTGAAGAGACAAAGGATCTCTCAAAGTTTACATTTGATGAGCTTCATGCATCATTGATGACACATGAACAAAGATTGAGTAGAAAAATAGACTCATCTTTGGAGCATGCCTTGAAGACCCAAATGTCCTTTGGAAGAGGAAGAGGTCAAGGCAAAGGAAACTACAAAGGAAAAGGCAGAGGCAGAAGCGAGAACCGAGGAGGAAGAAACAACCCAACAAATACAAGTGGAAGGGGCAACAATCAAAATCAGAACCAAGGCCAAGGCAGCAGCCAACAAGGTGGACAAAATCAAGCACATGGAAAAGGTATGATAAATCCCAAGTCCAATGTTATTACTTTAAGAAGTATGGCCATTATGCCAATGAACGTGGGAAGAAACAGAGTAACATGGATAATAGACCGAGTGCTAATTTTACTAAAGAAAATATAAGTCAAGAGAAATTGTTTTTAGCATGTAATTTGGCTAAAGAGGAAAGTGAAGATATATGGTTTCTAGATTCAGGATGTAGCAACCATATGACTGGAAAAATTTCTATGTTTTCCATGATTGATGAAAATGTAAAGTCTCAAATAAAATTGGGGACAGACAGTAAGGTCTCTGTCATGGGAAAATACAGAGTAAGTTTTTTGACAAAGAAAGGAGAAGGAAGATCCATATCAGATGTATAATATGTGCCTGGTATGAAGTGTAACCTCTTGATCATTAGACAACTCATTCAAAAGGGGTACAATTTTTGCTCTAAAGATGATGTATGCACCATCATGGATAAACCACCAAGCAAGCAATTCATTGCACAAGTGAAGATGACAAGGAATAGAATGTTCCCTCTCAAGATGAAAGAAGATTTGAAGAAAGGAGCTGAAATGGCGGCAGTGACACAAGGGACATTCCAAAGAGAAGCTAAGGGTGAAAACTGGTTAAGGCATTTGATATTTGGACATCTCAACTTTGGAGGTATGAATTTGTTGCACAGAAAATGAATGGTAAATGGACTACCATTGATTGAAAAACCAGACAACCTATGTGAAAGCTGCATCTTGGGCAAACAACACAGAGAAAGTTTTCCATCAAGAAATAACATAAGTGCAAAGACACCATTAGAAATAGTCCATTCTTATTTGTGTGGACCAATGAAAACACCATCATTAACAGGCAGCCACTATATGCTGACTTTTATTGATGATCTCACAAGAAAAACATGGGTATATTTTTTGAAATTTAAAAGTGAAGTGTTTGAGAAATTCTGCCACTTTAAAGCTCCAGTTGAGAATCAAAGTGGGCAGAATATTAAATTCCCCGAGACTGATAAAGGAGGAGAATATATCTCAAAAGAATTTATGCGTTTTTGTAGGGAAAATGGGATAAACAAACAATTTATAGCAAGGTATACACCGCAGAAAAATGGAGTTGCTGAAAGGAAAAACCGAACCATCATGGATATGGTAAGAAGCATGTTGAAGGAAAAACATTTACTAAATTAATATTGGGTTGAAGTTGTACATTGTGCAACATATATTTTAAATAGATGCCCAACCAAATCTGTCATGAACAGAGTTCCGGAAGAAGCGTGAAGCGGCATAAAGCAGCATGTCACCCACATGAGAGTATTCGGTTGTGTGGCTGATGCACACATTCTAGATCAGCTAAGGAAGAAGTTGGACAGTAAGGGGGGGGGAGTGCATATTTATTGGATATAGTGAAGAATCAAAGGTATGCCGACTGTATAACCCATCCACCAAGAATTTTTCTATAATCAGAGATGTGCAATTTATTGAAGAAGAATCTTGGGATGGAAGTATAGAGAAAACAGTGAATGTTAAAAGTTGTTTGTCTCATGATGATAATGAGGAAGAAATGGCTGAAATGCATCCCTCATTAGCAATACCACCTCCACGAACACAAGGGCAACAAGGGACACCACAAACAGGTATGAGAACACCCTTGAGAAGTGATGACAGTTCTTTTCCAAGCACATCACAAGGAGCATATTTGTGCGCTTCTACAAGCACACATTCAACAAGTGAAAGAGGAACTAGATTCAGAAGTATAAATGAAATTTATGAGCAAGAGGCAGCAAATGAAGGTATGAACTATTTATTTGCATTATATTGTCATGTAGAAGATCCTATTCATTTTGAAGAAGCTATAAAAGATAAGAAATGGATAGATGCTATGCATGAAGAAATTAATGAAATAGAGAAAAACAAGACATGGGAATTGGTTGATCTCCCAAAAGGTAAAGAAGTGATTGGAGTGAAATGAGTCTATAAAAACAAGAGAAATGTTGAAGGTAAGATTGAAAGGTACAAAGAAATACTTGTTGTCAAAGGCTATAAGCAGCAACAAGGAAGAGACTATGAGGAAAATTTTGCACCGGTTGCAAGAATGGAAATAGTAAGAGCAGTGTTGTCCGTAGCAACACAACGCAAGTGGAAATTTTACCAAATGGATGTGAAATCAACATTCTTGAATGGAGTATTGATGGAAGAGGTATATGTTGAACAACCTCTGGGATATAAGAAAGAGGGACAAGAGCACAAGGTATGAAGATTGAAGAAAGCTCTTTATGGGCTGAAACAAGCACCAAGAGCATGGTATAGTAGGATAGATGCCTATCTACTAGAAAATGGGTTTGAGAAATGTGAAGGAGAACCCACATTTTACATCAAGGAGAAAGATGGTAAGATGCTCATTTTTGTTTTGTATGTTGATGATGTGATATTTACAGGTAATGATGCTTACCAAATTGAGAATTTTAAAACAGTCATGAAGAATGAATTCGAGATGACAGATATGGGATTTCTAAGATACTTCTTAGGAATAGAAGTAGAGAAAAATGAAAATAATTTTTTTATTTCTCAAGAAAATTATGTGAATGAAGTTTTGGAAAGATTTAATATGCAAGAATGCAAGGCAAAAATTACTCCTACAGTGATGGGATTGAAGTTAAGCAAATAAGACAGCAACAAGGACTTTGATCCTAGTTTGTATAAGAGCATAGTTGGCAGTCTCATGTATTTGACTGCAACTAGGCCGAATATTATGCATGTTGTAAGTTTAATTTCCAGATTTATGGAAAGGCCAAAGGAGGCGCATTGGCAAGCAGGAAAAATAATTCTGAGGTATGTGAAAGGAACAAAGAGGTATGGAATTTTATATACAACTTCAGAAAATTTTGAATTGATTGGATATACTGAGAGTGATTGGGCTCAGGGATAATTTTAAGGATAGAAAATTATCTTGAAGTTTAAAAAATTGGCGAATCTCACTAGTCCCTAATATGCAAACTATAAAATGTTTATTGATGTATTTGTAAATTTATTCAAATTTATAATGATATTATATATATTGTCTATATAATGTTGGCGATTTTTAATGTAAAATAATTTTATACTGTAAAATTTGGGAGAATCATTTTTATAAAAAAATGGAAATTAGCGAATCTTTTTTTGGTAAAAACCATGGAAAATTAGCCCACCTGCGAATATTAGCCCCTAAAATTTTCCATGATTGGGCTGGAAGTATAGATGATAGGAAAAGCACCTCTGGATATGTTTTTCATTTGGGATCAGGAGCCATTTCATGGGCTTCTAAAAAACAACCAATTATGGCTTTATCAACAACAGAGGCAGAGTATGTGGCAGATACAGTAGCAACATGTCAAGAAGTTTGGATGAGAAGAATGTTGAGGCGTTTGTGTCATGAACAGGTAAAAGGAACAATGATTTACTGTGATAATAGCTCAGCAACATCATTATCAAAGAATTCAGTGTTTCATAAAAGAACGAAACACATTGACCCCAAGTATCACTACATCAGAGAATTAGTGAGCAATGGAGAATTTGTTTTACAACATTGTAGAATTGAGGAGCAGTTTGTTGATATAATGACAAAACCATTGGGGTAGAAAAGTTTTAATCACTTGAGAAAATGTATGGGCATGAAAGAGAACAACAATTGTAATTAAGGGGGAGTATTGGAATTCAATTCCAACTGCCCGCAGACAGCATAAGGACGAAAATTAAACTTTGATGGGATCGAAAGACAACGGCAACAATCTCTAGGTTTTGAACTTGAATGCAACCTCAAGTTTCTTAAACATTCACCTACCAAGCCATGAATCCTCCACCAACCAGATTCAACGTGCAACTAGCACCATTCCGGGGGGCAGCAGCCTTGAGCAGCGAAGGGGGAAGATGACCCACCGGAGGAGGTGATGTCACCCTCATCTTAACCAATGGCATTTGTTCCATGGGGGAAATGAAAAGGGTCCCTGCATTACATCTTAACTCCACAGAATGTTTGTTAAATGTTTTGATTTGATTTTAATTTGTCACATTATGTTTCAAAGTTTTAACTTTGGGTTAATTTTTTTTACCGTGGAACATTTTGGTTTAAACTTAGGTTATATATATTTCATAATATATTGTAAATATATTACGTGAATTGAAATACATATGCCAAGTGCATTGTATAGAGAGTATGTCGAGAAGATAAAAGGAAACAAGATTGTGTATTGTGTATTATGCCCAAAGGCAGAAACAAAGACATAGAGCAGAAAACAATTTTTTGTTGAAGCGTTGTGTTGTTGTAGTAGCCGAGAGAAGCATCTCATTTTGTAAAATCCGGAACACAATAGTTCTAAAGAAGAATTTCAATTTGTAACAATCCAGTTTTTTTTTTTTATTAATGAAATATATGTTCTGCATCACATCTCTGTCTGCAATTTGTTTTTTTTAATCTCTATGTTGTGGAAGAGGAATTTTGTTTTCCTCTGTGTGTTCGGAATTGTTCAGAAATTCCAACATTATTGTGATGCAGGGATATTGAAGAATTAAATAGCAATGTAAGGAGGAGATCGAACCAATAATGCTGACTAGTTCAAGTGTTGAGAGTCCACCACCAGTCGTGTTCCTCTATCACTGTATGGATTGACACGATTTAGGCTAATCGCTTAACATATTTGTGTTTAGTATATTATAGTGGGGTGCCAACGTAGGCCATTAAGGTCGATTGAAGAATTTTGTCTAGAGGTCAACTATTTTCCAGTGAGGGCTATAGATCGCACCACAAGCCCCTCTACTTGCGTCGTCTGATTTGTATATTGTCGTGACAACTCCTTGAGCAGGGCCAACGTCCCTTGTCCGTTAATTCTTGCATTAGTCGCATGAGCCCGCAAAGTGCACCATCACCGAAGGAGACAAAGCATTGAGATTGCAGAACCACTATGCAAAAGATTGAGCGAGCATTATCGAGGGAGCACTCTCACACCAGCAAGAGGGACGAAATTCTGAGCAAAGCGTTTGGACGAGAACATCGTAAAAGATAGGAAGGTGAATCCCTGGAGGCGTTGAGCCACGAAGCTACTAGCCACTCCCTAGCTAGCAATGAGACCCACTCACGAACCGTTGTAACCTCATCGCTAGTCCCACAAAGGTTAGTTAGATCAAACAACCTCTAAGTATTGAATCAAACCGGTGAGGGTTTCCTTGAATGATACCACGAACGCATGGTGGTAAAACGTTGTTACACCTAGTGAGAAGAGTGAGGCCCCTTGGTGAAGGATGCTCACCCTACAACATAGATCTCCACTGTCATGAGCCGCTGCATCACTAGGGAGCCCAGGGCTATAATGTTATTTGTGGTGCGTCAATGCATAGTTGCTGACTAACTGTTTTAGGAGTCCCTTAAGCGCAGAGAAGGGCCAATGTTTCTAGTGACAATAGAAGAATTTCATCAACTCTAACAACCACAACATGTATCATCCACAAAGGGATCATCGTGTAGCATATTCAGGCAAAGAAGATATCAAAAAAAATTTGTGGCTTTCTGAAGGAAGGTTTGAAGCACTTTGTTGTTTAGTTTATTGCTTATTCAATATTGTTTGAATCACTTTGTAGTTTATTGCTTGAAGCTCTCGGGGATTGTTTCTGAGAATAGGTATAGGGCACTATAATGGTTTGTGAAGTTTACTGGAAATTTCTTAAGCTCACCTCGAAGTTACAAGTTTGGAAGAATATCTCTATGAAGAATTAGTGTATTTTCATGCTTTGGTATGGGAGAAGATGGATTGTCTTGAAGAGATCTTGGAAAACAACCAGAAAATCCTCGATGAACTAGTGAGGATATATGGTCCTTTAAGCAGTCATACCTCCGGAGACCAAAATGATAATCAAAGCAAGAGACCATTCTAAAAAATATTCCATGCTATTTTGCAATAAAGGAAACCATGGGAGGTGAAGGAAGGAAAAAGAAGAGGAACTAAGCTCTTCGCACTTGGCTCTGAATTGCAACAAACAAAATCAGTCATAGAACTTCATAAGTTGGAGGAATTAGACACATGTTTGTCCAAGGTGGGACACCCAGAATGGAAGAAACTCGGTTGGGCTCTCAAGCCATCCATGGTTGCATTAAAACAACCCAAACAACGTGAACATCTTGATGAATAATTGAGGGTCACGGTTGCTTCTTGTTTCAGCAGGGTCATAGCTCTAATGTCACCATTACTTCCCTACAATAATGATCTCATGACATATATACTATAGCTGATAGTAGAAGCCCTCCAGGGGTTGAATAACGTCATGTTTCCTACCTTTCTGAAGTGGTGCAAAATCTTAGGAGTCATGGAAGAGTTCAGCTTTGGCACATTCATGTTGAATCTGGAATGTCATGAGTTGATCTTTCAATTGCTCCAAAAATTTTACACAAGTATTGCATCAGCTCATTCAGACCAAGTGAAAGCATGAATGCAAAAGATTGTGTCTTTGTTCTTAAAGGGAGACGCTGACATATGCAAGATACTAAGATCCAAATTGTTGACCATTTGGAGGAAGGAACACAAGGAATCACCAACTACCTATGATCTAGTTGCGATGTTGCTTAGGAAAAACAACAAAATTTCTCAGAAAGGTGTAACTTGACTAGGGAGGAGTTGAGAATGATTGATGGAGAAAGCAAGAACAAAATTTGCAACAAGAATGAACTAAGGAGGAGAGGACTATGATTTATCTGCAAGGGACCTTGGGCCCTTAACCATTCTTTTCTAGGTGATAAGAAGGAGGAAACAAAGACAAAACAAGAAGAGGTTCCTTTAGATCATACAGAGTCTTCTGTAGCTGGGTCTGTTGATCTTCAAGATGGTGAGCAACAATGTGTGAAATTATTCAGGGAAGCTTGCAGGATGACAAGCATTTCGAAGTGCATGAGGAAATTCTACCTAATGGTATTAATGAGGTAGAACCCTATACAACTGAATCCATAAATCCCCAGAGGAATCCCCATAAAGAATATGAATAGTCAAGTATAAATAACAGTCCACCAATGCATCTATGTTCGACAATTGATGAAGATGAACAACATATTGTCTTCACAAATGGAGGAGACAAGGGAGATTTGAGTAAGGAACCAACCATAGTGAACTGGCATGATGAGCATGATTGTGACGAGCAACATGACAGACATAATGTGAAAAATGAACCATTCTTAGAGACTCTATCAAAGGATCAAGTTGAAGTTGTGGTCATTGGGCATCTGGTGCAGGCAAGTACAGAGACATTCCACGGGGTACCAATATAGGGCTTTCAGGAAAGGATCATGCATTTCAAAAAAAATCTTAGGATGTTGAAGAAGAGAGTCTAGGTAATCTGAGACACTGTCTTACACGAGAATAGGAAAATTGATAATCTCATAAGAGTATGTATCGAATCAACGACCAAACTGTCTAGTGTTGAGGAGCAAATGAAGTCCCTGACAAGGGCAGCAAGAGGAGTAAAGTTGGGAGTTCCAGAGCAACACTCTAAATAGATAAGACTTTCAGCAGTACCAACCCACCTTTATACATTGGGAAGAGCATGGTAGAGTTCTCCAAATGCATCATATTGGGTGACCGAGTGGAGCAACATGAGTTAAGCATCAAGCAACATCAACATGGTAGATTTGTAGGTATTCATCCTTCCCAAGGAATGGATTGGTGAGAGATTATGAGTTGGAACTCTATCGATGGATTGACTCCTAGGATGATACTGGCAACCAAGGACATATTGCAGCTTGGGCCCTTTGGCATGAGCAGTGATGGAGGGCTCAGAGGTTACCACCATCCACAGGTCCCGAGACGTAGGTGGCATTAAGATCTAGGAGAATCCATTGGGGGCAAGATTGATCAGAAGATTGTTTGGGATCCAAATGAATCTAGCGAGGGAATGATTAGTCAGAGGATTGTTTGGGATCCAGGTATCGAAGGGTCCATTCAGAATTGTTTAGTATGGAGGTATGGAATAACACACGGGGTTGTATGGGATCCTGGTATCAATGCTTATGTTGAGGATAGCAATGAATTTCTTGAGGGAAAACAATCTTTGGGCACAAGGATTTGTAATATTCCCTTTCTTGATCCAGTCAAAGTGGACGGAATCAGTGCATGGTATTTACTGTGGTATTTTTCCATGGTATTTGTTGTCAGTTTTTGAGGAAAAATAATAAATAAGGTCTCTAGAAAGTCCATCAAGCTTATAAAGGGGAAAAGAAGCTAGGCATTTGGATTTATTTGGGTTTATCTATCTTATTTTGTTTAGTTGAGAACTTGGCATGACCAATTCTAGCATTGATCCCGAGACAAAAACTCCGTGGTGATTTTTGTATGGTGGATCCATCAAAAGTCCACAATTGTGCTTCGGTCTTTATTATTCTCTTTTGATGAGCAGCCGTGCATGCCATTGCAAGAGCTTTGATACTTTGTATTGGCATGCACTAACTTTTTTCAGTTATTAATATAAATAAAACTGCATTTCCAAATCCCATATACTAGAATGTGCTAAATGTGAACAAATTATTAAGATTTTGGATATTACAATGAGTGATTAAAATCAAGAGCTTATAGACATCCTTATTCGACCGGCACAGTCGCAAGCTTCACGGTCAAACATATTTTTTTTTAATGTGTGGGGGCTTTTATGTCGATCATTTTCCTGACAATCCACCTTACATGGTGATTATCATGTATCAGTTTCCAATAAAATTGTTGCCGTTGTAGATTTGAGATCACGTAGTTATTATCATGTCTTAATCTCCAAGAAATTTGTTGCTCTTCTGAATTTTTCTCAAAATCTTTTCAGTGGCACGAAAACTTCTATCTGGAAAAACCGTCATGAAGTCGTTATCTTGTTACATAGAAATGAAAATTCAATGGTTTGACTGTAAATACAGAGAGCCTGGACCCCAACCAATAATATAAAATGTCATATAGGAGCAAGTCAATATGTGGCCACATCAAATCAGGATTTTATGAAGTATCCTGAGCAAATTTCTTTTGAATTGTGACAAACCTGGAAAATCGACCGACAAATAAAATTATGTAAAAAAAATTAAGCAGCCACTTGTAGAAAAATTGACGGCCGCACTGAATTACTTCATGTTTTTTAGTCACCTGCTGACAATTGACTGCCCCACTCACAGCAATCTTAAACCTCATATAGACTTGTTATATATTCATGGTATCCTCTAGTGTTGATCACCAATCTATCCTATCAGTTTGTGTAGATCTACTTATTGAGAAAGAAATCATAGCATGCCATCCCGGCCCAATTCCAGGCAAAACATAAGTATGCCTTCTGAGCCCAGGCATATCCCCAAGAGAGGGAAAGTGAAGGCAGCCATTGCCTCTTCCCTTGCCCACTCCATCAAGTCTTTCTTCACATCACATTCCTTCTCCAGTTCTCATGGCTCTTTACAGTACTCAACGCTGGCTGCTTCCTCTTCTTCAGCCTTGATATTGAGTTCAGGTTCAAGCTAATGGGTTTTGCAGAGCAATGGACATATGTTGCTCAAAACATAAGGAAACACAGCAGTGGAAATAAAATATTTTCGGTGGGTAAAGGCACCAGCAGAAGTCCCCACATGAGAGGAATAGCATGGTTCTGATGATAGATATGTTTGCCTTCACAGGACTGTTCGCAGACATATGAATATGGAATAGAATATCTTTATAGCCTGCAGTTGTCATAGTTGCTATCACATCTTATTCAAAATTATCTACTATGACAGGATTTTTTGGTCTTTGTCCTCTTTCTAATAAAAGGATTATTGTATCAGTCAAAACAGTGTCATTTTATGATTAGAGTTAAGATTGACTTATGAAGGTAATATGATCATCTATCATAAAAGTTCAGATTGCAATCTTCTAGAGTAGTTTTCAAAGGTCCAACATATAAAGCCTTTTTTTTCTCCTTATTTTGAAGTTGGGGAGTCCGAAATGCAATCAGTTCTCCAATGATATAACTTGAATCAGCGGGCAGTTGTGGTCTCTGAAATCTTTGGTTTCACTCTGTTAAATAGCTGTTATAATTGTTCCACTTTCCAGACATTTTTGCTGTTTTAATCTATTTCAAGGCACAGTAGAGTAGTTTTCAAAGGTCCAACATATAAAGCCTTTTTTTTCTCCTTATTTTGAAGTTGGGGAGTCCGAAATGCAATCAGTTCTCCAATGATATAACTTGAATCAGCGGGCAGTTGTGGTCTCTGAAATCTTTGGTTTCACTCTGTTAAATAGCTGTTATAATTGTTCCACTTTCCAGACATTTTTGCTGTTTTAATCTATTTCAAGGCACAGATATGTACAAGGGCATATATATCTTATGCCAACTCTTATTTTCCTTTTTTCCAACAAAAACTCATTATTGAACAAAATAGCGTCACTCTATTGCTTGAATTTTATGTTTTATTTATGAGAACCCAACATTGAATTTCATTTCTGAGAATTCTCCTCCTGCCAGAATCGCTCTCTCTAAATCTAAGTTAAATTTGGGATTTTTCAAAGTAAAGTTGCATTGTCAATAGACAACGTACTAATTGTTGCCAAAATCTAGATAAAGTTAAATTTGGGTTTGGGATTTTTAATGCAAAGTTGCAGTGACAGTGGAACCCGAATTAATTGTTGCCAATTTAATGTTGGAACAAAACCTGAACAAAACTATTTCAACACGTCAGATTAACCACACTTTTTCTATGGTACTCGAGTTAATTGTTGCCAATTTAATGTTGGAGCAAAACTTGAACAAAACTATTTCAATACTTCTGATTAACCACACTTTTTTTATGGTACTGGAAGGGTTTTGCATCAGCAAGGTTTCATGTCAATTTATTTTTCCATCTCTTATTATGGAGATGGATCGCTTTAATAAAGAAAACGCGAGGAGCAGCAATGGGACTATGGATTTTAGCAAAATGATGAAATGGTGAGGAAGGAATTAAAACTGATTTTTTTATTTTTTTGTTAACAATGACAAAAAAACAATCAAATATATCAAAATGAATGTATATCGTTATGCAGATGATAATGAGATGATAATCAAATAGTATATAACAAAAACAAACATTTATGAGATGACAGAGAGAGACAGGAATCCAATACCTTTCCTTTGACAACTTATATGCATCCTATTTGCAACGAAACGAGACTATGACAGCACTTTACTTCATTGCAATTATTTTATTCAGAATTTAAGAATAAAAAACACTTAACCTGGAAAGCAATCATCCCAATACAATTAAAAATTCAGGACCTAGGTTTACTTTAACTGTTAATAATTAATGAATGATGTTTACAGAGCCTTTCATCCGTGTATTTTTCCAAATATAAATTCCAAAGTTATGAAAATAACCAAATAAGTTATGACCTCAAGACAAAGCTAACAAGCAACCCACCGGATGTAATTAAAAAAAAAAAAAAATTGATGCTTCCAAAACATAGTTTTACCTGTACAAATAAATCCCAAATATTGTGGGCTGCGAGCAAACAAACTATGTCGGCTGAGCTGTTCTCCACTCCCCTGAGCTATGCAGTTTTCTTAAGAATTAATCAAAAATGTTGTGTGGAAAGATCAAAATAGCTATAATTTAATTGTACAGAGCAATGCTGTTATATACACTTAAATGTCAAACTCTAAATTAAAAGTGAAGCAAACCGGAAACAAAGTGCTCTAAAAGAAAAGACATTATGGCTATTTCATTCAATCCCAATCTTTAGTATTTTTTTTTCATGCTGTTTTGTTCTTGGTGTTTTTCTTACAAGTAAATAAAACAATCTAGACGGAGCGAGAATTGGAGTTAATTAAATGAATAAAAAACGGAAAACATTTTTTAGTCAAATCAATTTTATTTCGTTCTGTTTCGTTCTTGGTATTTTTCTTCTTGTTCCAGGACAAGAATATAGACGGAGCAAGATTGGATTCAAATCAAATGAAGGAAAAAACAATTATTTAGACAGAGCAAGACTATAATTCAAGTCAAATAAGCGAGGCTTCGATTCAAATCACATCAGTTCAAATCAAATAAAAAAACTTAACATACTACCTCCATTATTAAAATCAGCATGCAGACCTAATTTTTCTGATCGACCCTCCATATATCTCATGTCGTCCTGTCTTTCTCGTCTCAACAAAATAAATGTGAAAAATCAACAATGCAACCGTCAAAGAAAGAAAGGAAAAGAGAACTCAAAAACCCAAAAACAGAGATAGATGCAGAGTAAACTTAACATAACACCAGTGAATCTCTATTTGTCCAAAAATATGTTTGTATGAATCTCAAACTTCTATTCTTATTCTATCTTCTAATTTTTAAATTTGTACTTCGTTGTTGCACCTTTCTCCCTTTAACCAAGACGAGCTGGAAGCCTCTCTAACCCATTTTCGGCAACGCCTACAAGAACATTAAAAATCTGCGTTGTATACCGAGGTACAAGAACATTAAAAAATGGTGTTGTATATGGAGGTCATAATTTTGCTGGGAAATTTCATTAGTTATTTTTTCTCAAAAATCTAATTATAGCTAGGAGTATTTAAATAGCTTTTTTAAGGTGGAAATGTGTAGCACCTTGATTAAGTTACTATGTTATTTTTAATTGATACATTTGATTTGTTTTAAGTTAAAAAGCTTAACAAATATGTTAAACAAATTGTGAATAATTTTTTTTTTTGGTGAATAAAGATTAATTATAGTGTGGCTTTCACAGGTAAAACTTTCCAAGATACTGGAGTAGTTAGATTAAAGAAGTTATTTGACACTACCTCTGGGAATAAAAAGGAAATCTTGGAGAGGAAAAGGGGTTCTGTGCAAAAGACAAGGAACAATTAGAGGGATGAAAGGTGAAAGTGTCTAGAGATGGCAAGAAGTAACCTGATACTTGGAGGAAAGGTTGGACACAGGTCTTGAGGTCTACCTCCAAAAGAACTGCTATTTAATCCTACTCTAATGAGGAGCACGGGGTGCTAAGGATGTAATTGTCTCTCTCATGGTTGGGAGGATGCCATCAGCAATACTTATCTGAGTTAAGTATTACAAACCCGAAATGGAATGGAATAAGCATTTATAAGTATGTTGATTTTTGTAATTGAATTTATATACATTGTGAAAATTTAATACAAAAAGGTAGAAGTTGTTCTTGTTATTGAATGGATTGAATATACTATTTAAGTAAGGGTTAAATATACAGATCCTAATGTCTGTAAAAATCTCCCTAGTACAAGAATGTAGTATACTAGTTGAGGAAAAGTACATATTTATATGCATAAAGAAATCTTAAGGATTTAAGTATAAATAAAATTCACCCTGATCGGGGTGCCAAGTAGGAAGGGTAGGGTGTGGGACTCCACGTGGTGGATGATCTCTACAAACACTCAAGGATGAAGTTAAGGCGGCAGGGTGGCAGTGGTCCTTTCCATAGTCGATCATCAATGCGCATGCAGGGAGCCGTCAATCCTCATCAAAAGCTGTCAGGATTTTTTAAGAAGGTGGGTTGGCAGCAAGTTGATGGTATCATAAACCTAATCTCTTGTTTAGAAGCAGTATTACAGAGTAGAGCCCCTTGCGTAGAACAAGTAGTGTTACAGTCCAATGCAACCCTGTCCAGTTCACGTTGAAGAATTTGCAGGAGCATGATTATAGGCGACATCGGAGGAAGATCATTTGGTATGTAATGGTACTACTACCCTTCATATTACAATTTGACTTTCCTTTCCCCATTCTGCAAAACAAAAAAGAATGCCTTTCATGTATCTCTGTTCATTTTGTGGTTTCTTTGGATTCGAATTGGGCCAATTTCATGTCAATTCGTTTCTCTGGATGCTATAGAAAAGCAGAGGTTGTTAGTCTGAAAATTGAACCTCATTTCCGTAGTCCTCTGTCTTTTAAACTTCGAAGTTTTGTAGTAGTAAGCTCTCTGCCAGTATCTCTTCGTATTTTCCATTGGGCCTCTTTAAAAACCTCCCACTGGTTCCTAAGTCCTTCAATCTTTCGTTGAGGCTCAATAGGATTGGTAGGATTCATTGCATGCAGCTTTATTTCGACTATCAAACCTTGGTTTTCATAAATTTACAGTGGGTTTGCATTTGGATAAATTTCCATCATTGTTTGTCAAAATACTTTCATGATCATGTCTATCAGTATTGCGGCATTCTTTGTTTGATTTTGGGTAAGATGGGTAAGCTCAATTCCATTCAGTCTTCTATCGGATTTCAAAAACTGTCATCTGGAGAATAAGTGGGGATAAAAGATCGGCATTTCGTTTTTCCCAGGTGGGGTAAGGGTTTGTTTTTGGGTCTGCACTATCAAGGGCTGTTATACTATATTCCGTGGCGGAATTGTCTTTCACACCAGTCTCTTCTCTGGAAAACTCAATTGTCAAACTAGTTCACTGCGGGTTTTTTCCTTAATAATATTGACTGTGATAAAACCCTGTTCGCAAAGATTCTGGGGATTTTGTGGACTCCAGAGGTATCCAACAAAGTTTCTTTGGTTCATATTACTGATCTCTCACTACACACAGGGCTCCTATCTAGGTTTTTGGGCGCAGATTCTTATGGGCTCATCATGGTCAAAAGCCAAAATGGTAGAGGCAAACACCATAGACAACAAATCAATCAATCTATTGAACCAAGTAAAAGGGGAAGGAAGACAAATGAGCAAATTCTGGAAAATATAGCTGATGTGTATGAATCTGGGAATTTGGTTCATTAAGAAATACAATACATGGTTGAGAGAGACAAACTGATAGTGAAGATGAAGACTTGAAGGAATAGACTGCCAAAATGGAATTCATATCAGACCCAGGAAGCATAAGAGGTCGTGTATCCCTCTTCCAGCAATCAGTTAAGACATATTCGAAAATGAAATGTGTTCTAGAAAAGGCAATGGCTAGCATGGAAGTAAAGGAAGACAATTCTTCTATGCTTTTTAAACTTCAACAAATGAAACAAGACATACATGAGATGGTGAAGGTTCAAATCCAGACAAACGCCAGAATTGGAAAGATAGATCGACAGCTTCAAAGTATGCAATGAGTGGAACTGTTGGGCACCACAGCGAAGGACCCAGCCCCTGTGGATTCTTTTGATGGGATTTCTGTTTAAAGTATGGTTTTTTCTCATGTTTTTGGTGGATATTAGTAATAGTCTCTGTTTTAGCTGCAAATGTTATGGACATACTAAAGTGATAAAAGTTGTAGTTAGAAGAAAAAGACAATTCAAGTTTTGGTTAGCTTTTAACTCTCTGCGACCAACAGACCTGGTTTCCTTCAGGCAGGTTGAGGTTAACGCAACTGATACAATGTGTATAGCAACTTTCTCTATAAAAATACGAAAATAGAAAGGCACTACGAAATTTACAAAAAAAAAAGTATAAATAACATTCGAGTAGTAGTAGAAATAGTTTGAGATTCTCTAGGAAAAAAAATGAATGGATGAGACAGTTAGTCCATCCAGGGAAGAACCCCCAGATAGAATGGTCTGTCTTGTAAAAATATCAATTACATGGACTAAGGGTTGAGGAATAAACCGTTTTATTTAATGATGGTCTGGACATCTGAGAAAATTTTATTTCAAAGGAAGAAAATATTGAACTTAATTTGAAGTGTAGAAGCACTGAACCTACAGTATTGAAATACAAATCTAATATTTAAACAATTATTCGAGTAGAAATATTACAGTGAGCGAGTGCTTCACTGTGGAATACCACACTTAAACAAACTAGAGATAGTTCTTTAAAAAAAGTCGGAAACCCTAGCGAAGAGGTAAATATTTTGTTGGGATAACATAAAGAACAAAATGGAAAGAAAAACCAATGTACAGATCTACAATATATTTCAGAGATGATAGAAGGAAATACTGCAAGTATGTGTGTGTGTGTATATATATATATATATATATATATTACCTAGGAACTCAATACTGAGTGCATAACCCAGAACGAGATTGAGTACTGTGCACAGCCCGCAAGGGAGTGGCACGGAAACCATACTCATAGCAAAAACTGTAAGGAATTATGGCCATAAATATCATAAAAATATAAATAAACTCATGGAACTGTCTATACAAGAGTATTCTGGCGATTTGGGACAAAGTCAAAATGTTCCTTTTTAATACAATCTATTGGAAGGCAGAGAGAGTCGAAATATAAATCAATACAGTCCATTTTCACAAAACATAAGTGCTATTCATTGAACACTAGGACTCAAAGCTGAAACCCCAACCAACAGAAACAAAATTTATCATTAAATAGTTGACATAGAGAGGCCTCGAAGGGCTATACTCTTCCACAGTAATTTAAGAGTGCTACGACATGTAAACAAAGAATGTTATTGTTGATTCAATTAACAGTTGAGCATATCAAAAATATGGACATGCACTGAAACGTCTTGGAAGAGACAACTCAAGAATTCCGAGGTACCTGTAGTCAAATGGACGAGGAATTTTTATCTAGCAGACTACATGCAAGCCAGAGTTGTAGATGAGTTAGGGCTCGAAACTAATTACTTGCTAAAAACCATAGAAAATAAACCGTGAGGGTTTTTATAGAGAAATTCCCAGTTGGGTTTAAAAACAATGAAATGAATTTGTACAAGCATGAACTTGAACAAAAATTACCTCTCAGAAGCAAATGATTTGGTACGAAACCCTGGGAAGAAAACCAATTCAAAATTGTGAGGTCGGGAATACATTGGAAACCCAAAAACTAACCTAATATAGTGGAGGAAGGAAACCCTTACCTGTGTTGGGCCTGTTAAAGTTGGGTAGCCATTGCTGGATGAAGAAAATTCAGAGAATTCCAGAGAAAACCATGTAAAACCTTCATGGTAGCTAGCGTGCAGCCTATACCAAGCAACGTAGACTGAAACAAGTAGGAAACTCGCATTCATCACTGAAAGGAAGAAGAGGTGGAGAAATGACGAGTATTACGTCCATTATTATTCTAGAAACGAACAATAGTGAAGGATAAGCACGAAAACAGAGTTGCAGAGCTCGGCAGAATGCAGCAACAACAAATGAGGAAGTGGTTAGGGTTCTAGGTGATAGGGTATTACCCTAACCATCCCAACCTCCGATACAACCATTGGATCATCAAGCTACCAAGGGCAGAGATCAACCCAAGTGTCTAGCCTTAGAAAATATCACCATATTCAGTGATATAGATGATCAAGCCACGGGTCATAAAACATTAACATTAGTACCTTCCAAATCTCATGCCACGAATTAAGAGTTGCGGCCAGTTGGCTTGTAGTCAGCTCAACAATCATATATATTAATAATTCTGAACTTGAACTTAAGGATTAGGATCTAGATAATTATGAATTGAATTATTGCAATATGGGAGAGTACTATAATGTCTATAGTGTTTCAATTTGTATATATATGCTATGCAATCAAGTATTAAGACCATGAGTATTAGATGTCTTCAAATGATGACTTCATGCTATATATTTGCTGGCAGACAAATTATTTAAGACTATGATTAACTAAATGACATAGTAATTATATCATGCTCAACAAATTTTAGATGCTACATGGTAAACAAAAAAATATATATTATATTTTCAATGGTAAGATTCAACGTTTTACATAGTAAGATGTTACAGGTGGTATCAGAGAAATGTTCATATGCTAGGACCCAGATGGGTCACCTAAATAACATTTGGTGTGTTTAAATTGTGCACAAAAATAAGAAGAAGGGATTGACACAGTACAATGAGGATGGTTTTGGTACATCATGCTTCTCGAACTACAGGGGAAGGTCACCCCCAGTCTAACCCAAAAATGAATCCAAAAATTTGGGTGCAGTTGAGCATGGACCAGCATCAAAAAACCAGTAGATTATTCAAGGAACAACAAAGGCAAACCAATAGGCTTCTAGATACTATGCAACAATTACAAGAATAAATGATTCCAGTGAGAAGCGATAATAAGAGGTTGATATAGGAACAATACCGGATTCTTAAAAGCCTCTCAGATAGAAAAAATCAAGGGACAACTCAACCAAGCCCAGAAAGAGACACCCGAGAAGAGGGTGAATGATGACAGCAAGCTAATAATCAATCGAAAAGTGGCCATACCCAATGGAGAAATAAGAAGATGACTTATAATGAAGCTGAGTCAGGGAATGTCTCAGACTAGTAGGAGATGAAAAAACAGAAAGCGGAGCTGCAAGGTTAATTCTATAAAATTAAACCTCCTACATTCGATGAAGAGGCCGAAGATGTAGCAGAAGCATGGATAATTAACATGAAAAAATATTTTCAATTCTATGATACAACATCAAATTGAAATCTTGCTTAGCTATTTATCAACTGTAGAAAAAAGCCACATTATGGTGGGAGGAAGTTAAAAATGTGCAAGGAATCGATGACCAGAACGTGACTTGGGACGAGTTCCAGCAGTATTTTAAAGACAAATACTTAACTGAGCACTTTTACGATGAAAAGTCTCAAGAATTTCATGATTTGTTATTGGGATAGCTGACAATGGACGAATTAATAACCAAATTTTCCTCTTTATTAAGGTATGTACTGTATCTGAGATATGTCAAGGAAAAAGTACAGTGATTCTTGAGTATTCGACCTTCTCATATGAAGGAGAGGATCGAATTTGTAAATCCAAAGACCATGGATGAGGAGATACGAAAAGCACGTATGTGCTATCAGTAGTCCAAGGTAAAACGAGAAGCTGGTAGGAATTGGCCGCCAAAGAAGGGACATAAAACTATTTCAAATTTTAAAGGCAGTAGATCTGCCAATTATAAGAATTTTTCCAGAAATACAGCAAATAGACAGTAAGGAAGGAACCAACAGAAAACCAAGTGGCAAGTAGAAGAACGACCCAATAAAGCATCCAGTAGACCTGATCATGGGCAGAACTAGAAACTGCCACTACAATGTTGGGGATGTTGTGAGGCACATTATTATAAGAACCATCCTCACCATGGGAAAAATGAAACTGCAGCTAATCTGCAAGAGGCATCCACAGTGGGGGATGTGGCGCGAAACATACCAAAAATCAACGCGACACTTAAGGATCGATAAGAGGATTATCAGTCGACCATGATAGAACTAGAAGGTAAGTTGTATTCCCAAACTGTTTCTATTTTGGTTGATCCTCATGCTAGTTGAAGCTATGTAAATCCTTGGATAGTAGAAAAATGTGACTTGCAGAGCCAGAAATTTAAAAATACCTTGGTTGTACAATTGGCCACTGGGGCCAAGAGAAGAATTAATGTAAAGTTTCCAACTGTCCCATAGAATTTGGAAACTAGCACATAAATGTTTAATTGAACATTCTATGTTTAAGCTCATATGATATATTACTAGGAATGGATTTGTTTGAAGTGCATTGGTCACTGGTAGATTTCAAAGAGAAAATCATTTATTATAAGGCAGAAGATGGAACTAACCAAGAATTGCAAGGGATTAAGAAACCACTTCAATTGTGTCGTATTACTACATCTCAGTTGGGAAAAGGCATTAGATTTTTTTTTCAGATTTGTTCTATTCAAGTGGGATTCGCCAATTCTAAAGATAAGACCCCCATGATGGAGAATATATTGATGGTAGAAGAATTTATGGATCTATTTCCAGAAAATATACCAAGATTACCTCCAAAGCGGGATATCGATTCCACCATCAAATTAATGTCAGGGGAAACATCGATATCACTTGCACCATATCGAATGAGTGTACCCGAATTGACTGAGTTGAAAATGAAACTACAGCAATTGGTTGACAAAGGATATATTCATCCTAGTGTGTCTCCTTGGGGGACACCATTGTTGTTCGTGGAAAAGAAAGATGGTACGATGCGAATGTGTATGGATTATAGACAACTTAACAAACTAACTGTTAAGAACAAATAGCCACTACCATGAATAGATGATTTTTTCGATCAGGTAAAAGGGGCAATTGTATTCTAAAAAATAGATCTAAGATTTGGGTATCATCAAATATGGATAAAATATGAGGATATATATAAAACAACTTTTCATACCCGATATTGGCATTATGAGTTTGTGGTTTTACCATTTGGGTTAACCAACGCACCAGCAACATTCACGACTTTAATGCATGGCATTTTTTATCTGTTCTTCGATAAATTTGTTCTAATATTAATTGACAATATATTAATCTACTCAAAAACCATGGAGGAACATAAGGAACACTTGCAAATGGTATTAAAAATGTTGAGAGAACATCAACTCTATGCCAAATTTAATAAGTGTGATTTTTAAAGAACATATCCAATATTTGGGCCATGTTATTTATGGTGAGGGTATAGTAGCAAACCCTGAAAACATAAAGACCATTATGTAATGGAAAGTACCCAAAAATTTAACAGACATACATTCTTTCATGGGATTGGTTGGCTATTACCAGCATTTTATTGAGGGGTTCTCTAAGATTACTTTTCCTATAACCTCATTACAGCATAAAGGATGAGTGTTTAAGTGGAATAGCGAATGCAAACCAGCTTCGAACGGTTAAAAAAATTATCGACTAAAACTCATGTATTAAAGGTCGTTGATCCAAATAAGGAGTTTGAAATTTGCAGTGGTTATTGCAAGGAAGCAGTGGGAGCAGTGTTGTCACAAGACGATAAAGTTGTGGCTTATGAATCTAGAATGCTGAAATATCATGAACAAAAATATTTCGCATATGATCTAGAGTTGACTACAGTAGTGCACACACTCAAGGTATGGAGGTACTACCTATTGGAAAAAATATTCATGTTAAAAACAGATCACAGTAATTTGACTACTTATTTTAAACAAGCTGACATGATTGCTCGTCAAGCCAGATGGAATGCATTCCTAAGCGAATTCAATTTCGAAATTCATCATGTTAAAGGAAAATAAAACCGCATCGCTGATGCCCTAGGTAGAAAATTGCATTATGTCTATGAAATCTACTTTAATTGGGTGGAATTTAAGTTCCAGTAACAAGTGAGGAGGTTGCAGAAAAGGATCCTGAATATCAATTTTGATGGAAGAAAACGGAAGAAGCAAAAAAATAGGGAAAGCAAACAGATTATAAGATCAGCAATGAACAACTATTGACTTTTCGAGGAAAAATATAAATTACTAATTGAATAAGTTTAAAAGTGTTGATCTTAGATGAATATAACCAAAGCTCTTATTCTCAACATTCTGGTTGCCATAAAATGTTAACAACAATAAGAAAATATTACTTTTGGACGAGAATGCGTAAAAATATCACTAAATACTTGAATAAATGTTTGGAATGTCAACAGGTCAAGGTGGAACATCAACACCCAACAAGTTTTTTGCAACCTATTCCCATGCCAGAATGGAAGTGGGAAGTTATATTGTTAGATTTTATTACATGCTTACCAAAAACAAAGTGACACAATGATTCAATAATGGTGGTAGTTGATTGACTGAGAAAGGCAGCTCACTTTATTCTAGTACAGTAAAATTATAAAAACGTACAGATTGTTGACATATTCATGAGGGATGTGTTTAGATTACATGGTATTCCGAAAACAAATATATCAGACATAAATGCAAAGTTCACCTTGGCCTTTTGGAAGGCGTTGCTTACTGGTCTAGGCACACAAATTCAATTGAGGACCGCATATGATCCACAGATGGATGACAGACTGAACGAGTGAATCAATTTTTGGAGTACATGCTACGGATGTATGTAATGCAACAACCTACGAAATGGGAAGATTATTTACACCTCGTAGAATTTTCTTACAACAATGGATACCATGAATCTTTCAGGATGAGTCCCTTTGAGGCATTATATGGTAGGAAATTTCGAACACCATTAATTGGAGCAGCTCAGAAACGAATCTAATGCTTGAACCTAAAAGGTTGGCTGAGATGGAACAAGAAGTAAGGAAGCTCCGGCAAAATCTAAAAGCTGCCTAGGATTGGTAGAAAGTATATGGAGACTGAAAGAGGACTTACCGAGAATTTGAAGTGGGTGATCATGTATATGTGAGAATTTGACCCAAGAAGAGAACCTTAAGGTGGACTACCTGCGCCAAGTTAGCCCCCCGGTTCTGTGGACCTTTCCAAATCTTGAAAAGAGTGGGACTATTAGCCTATCGTCTAGCTTTATCGGGACACATGCGGGTGCACAATGTCTTTCATGTATCTATATTGAAACAATATGTGCATGATCCAAAGCATGTAATACAACGGAATATCATTCAAGTAGGACTGAATTGGATACTAAGAACTCTAAGGAAGATAAATATTTAATTAATTAATTTAATATTTTTTGGATGCAAGTCGAACCGAACAACGCATTTCGGGTAGAGCCTCAACTTATTCTCGAACATATAGAAATAATGTTCTGGAGGTGAGCCATCACTCAAGTTAAAGTGCAGTGGAAGCACTTTGGCCCGGAAGAGGCTACTTGGGAAGTTGAAAGAATTGTACGAGAAGCTTATTCAGATTATTCACTGGAATGAAGTAAGACAACGAGGACGGTGTTTGCCTCAAGCACCATCTAAAAATATCTGGGTACCCAAAATAAAAAAATCTTGAGACACCTAAATTCCTAAAACTTGACAGCTATAACTTAGATTTCCTAACAGTTCTACCAGAATTTTGTCAAAATCTTACTAAATTTTCCACTATTTTCTAAAAAACATTGTAGACTCATTAGAATCTTCTCACAAAAACACTGACCATGACTGTGAACTCGAAATTTGCATCTAATTGTAATTGAGCAAGAACAATTACTATATTTAAGCACCAATGGATATAATATATTGCGGCTAAAAGGAGTCCTTCAGCAGCTGCGAGAAGGGGTCGAATTGGCATGCCTCTCGACTGGAGTTCGAATTCCAACGATGTAATCCATTGCCATTTTTTACTAGAAGGGAATGGTATTGTCGGGGTCCAATTTCACTTGCTTTGCAGGGGAGTATAGTTGTGCGGTCTTAACCTGTTCAATATTTCTGATCCCAAGCTTAATTTACATCTCAATTTTTTTTATTTTTTTTCGGTTGAGTATAGTTCTGTGCCATTAAATCCTTCTTGAGCCTATTCTCGACCAGTCCATGGACTTTTACCCTACTTCAATCCGCAACTCCACCGGGAGACTCCCATGATTAAAATTGACTTGTCACTCCAATTAAAATTTAACCTGTCATTCTGTTAAAAAGAAGCCTCCAAACATTTAGTAAAGGCATTATTAAAGTATATCTCTCAATTATTGGGTTTGTTTATTTACAATGTTAGACACATTTCAGATAACTTTTCATTAGGTTTTTATTTTTTATTTTTTTTAAGACATTTGTAAGTATGAATTTTGTACCATAGTTTATTATAGTAAGTTGGAAAAAATATAAAAGTACAATATTATCCCAAAAACAAGAAATTCCCATAAAAAAAACCTAAAAATATTATAGCTTTTAACTGCAAAATAGTTATAAAATCTGACAATCAATTAATTAAGTGGCTCTCCAGGTGAGTTATCTTGAGAGTTCCAAAGCACTCCACACACTGCGCCCTATTCATTCAAAAGAACCTCATACAAATAGTCTATCACACTAACAGGGTGGTTTGAACCACTCCCTAGATAGTAGGATCTTAGACCTAATCTTAGAGTCTCAATCATATCTTTATCACAACAAACAACTAAGTCTAGTTTTCTCCATTAATTCTAACACTCCCCTTTAATGGAGAAAGGGTACTAAAAGAATAACATATGCATGTTTGTCTAGTCTCAGCTAGGCTTACAATAGTACATAAAGAACTAGGCTTACAATATCTTCAACAATATGTTCATGTTTACATCCTTCCTGAAGAACTACATGATGACCAAGGCAATTCAACCAAAACGAGTGCGATAATAATTAAAGATAAGAATGTTGATATAGTGACTCTTGGGTGGAAAGAATCTAATGTTCAAATGTTTGACACCGGAAGTAGTGAGAGAAAAAAATCTCCTACCAAGCTTCCACCCTCTAAAGTGTTATCAATTACCAGTAATCAAGATATAAAGAATGACAACCTACAATCAAGATCGAGTTCGATAAGAGTTCAAGCGTTCTGTTTTTGGGGAAGAAAACATAAAAAGGAGGAGAAGATATATCACTACCTCATGGAAATAAAATTAAAGAAGAAGCCTCGCCTAGGAATGAACAAGCAGGGACTCTCAAGAAATGAGACAAAAAATGTAAGCTCTGATGCCATAATAAAAATCTGATAATCAATTAATTATGTGGCTCTCCAAGTGAGTTACTTGAGAGTCCCAAAGCACTCCAGACATTGCGCCCTATTCATTTAGAAGAACCTCGTACATATAGTCTTGCACACTAAGAGGGTGGTTTGAACCACTCCCTAGATAGTAAGATCTCACACCTAATCTTAGAGTCTCAATCCTATCCTTATTAGAAGAAACATCTAAGTCAAGTTTTCTCCATTAATTCTAACAAATAGCACTAATAAAAATATCAAAAAGCCTTAAAACAATATTTGAGTAGATTAGCACAACCCCAACATAACCTGTAAACGGACTTATATATTTAGTGAGAAAATCCAGAAGCCCCAATTTAGAATATAGGCATAGAATTGAATTCACAACAATTTCTTCATAATATATATAGAATGTATCCTTAGTAAGATATTTTTTTATAGAAAATATATTGATGTATTTAGTTCCATGTAGATGTGTTGAAAGATTATTTTTCTGAAGTGATTCTTTATCTCCTATTCTTTGTTTTTCCAAGAGGCTAGGTTTAGTACTTCTTGTTATGCTTTCCGCACCAACCAGTGTATAAGGTATTTGGAATTTCCAAAAATTTTGAATGCATTTTATATTTTTTTAAAGCAAGAAACATAGAAGCCTGGGAAGCAATTATCTCACCTTTTGTGTTTGTTCCTCTCTGATGTAGGAGCACCAATCCTAAGCATATTATCTTGTGGGAGGCCTAAAAATTCCATGTGTAATTATGTACATACATCTTGTTTTCACTCATTTTAATTAGGAATTTAGAATATTTTGATGTGCTCTAATTCTAGAAAGAATCTGGATCATTGCAATATTAGGATATTTAGATAATTTTGTGTTTGGGCCAACTCAGCTTTTGTAAATAAGTGTTAAGGTTAGTTGTTGGGTAATTCCAGAGGACTCAACAAATGCCCTTTTTCTGGCACTTCTGTTGAGATATTTCTGGGACAATAACATTGTATATGAGATTGTATGTATAGTAGGTGCAATAGCTCTCAGCGATTAGAGAGAGATAGAGGATTATTGTAACAATGAGGTGGGGGAGGCTCAAGAAAGGGGCTATTGTAATTTGTGTAAATGTTTTATTATGAAATGAAATAAAATCAAACGTCCATTCATTTTCCTGTATATTTTTCTTGGCCGCAATATATGTATATTTATACCTAGATGAGATGGGATGGAAGTGTCCACATTAATTCGATTAGGTGTTGGAGCTCCACATAGCTCGTGGAGAAAATATGGGTGTGAGGGACAGAGAAAAATAAATGAATTATTGATGTGCCTTGAATGGATTACCCCATGTTCCATTGTTACCTAAATTTGGGATTTTAATATAGTTCCCGTGTTTTATTTTAGTGAGTTGTAAACCTTTGTACCCAAGTCAATGCCTAGTGCAGTGAGTGGGATGCTAGTCGATTTCTTTAGAAATTGCAGAGTGTGGTAAGTTTCTATGTAGGAAGGAATTCAATTTATGTTGAAGGATAAAGAAAAATTTCCATTAAAGAACCTTGAGAGGTAGTGGGATTAACACACAAACGCTACAGTGGAAGGTCAAACCCTCCAAAAATTTTCATTTCACGAAGGCCAACCATAGAACGACCCAAACTTTGTGTCGTGGGTCCACCAGTTAGTCGAGGTAGTCAGGTGTATGTCCCAACAAATTGGAGAGTGGGAGACACCAACTTGAGGTCGAGTCTGGCCAACTTGCGGGAAATTGGTATTGTTGAGTGTCGCACTCAGGAGTAAGAAGACCAACCTTTTTGTCTCATAAACTATGTCAGTTTTGGGAGTTGTGCATTGGAAACTCCCCTTAAGGTTTTCATTTAGTTTCTTAAAGAAAAAAGAGGTTCGAGAAAGGTTTTTTCCTTCATGGAAATTGTGGAGTCGAGGACACCTAGAGGTATTTAATTTTTTTTTTTGTCATGCTTTTTAAAGTAGCGAGAGAAAAAAATTGACCACACACAGTGCATCATGTGGTATCGAATTCCACAGTAGTAACACTCTTAGATCAAGAAACGGTGGAAGAGGTGTAAAAGAAGAGAAATATGAACATAGCTAGTGAATGTGGAATCAAGTAGACATGCAGATCAAGAAGGCACAAAAGATTGCATATAAATAATTATTCAAGTAGCATAAGGATATTTCCATGAACAAATAAGATTCAAAACAAAGTATAGAGAGATAAATTCCAGCAAGGTGCAGAGCTAGAAAGGAGTTGAATAATTGAAAGGTAATGTTATGAAACCAGCTCCAAAAATAGAAGGAAAGAGAGATCAACGCCTTAGAAATAAGCCACTTCGAGGGGGTAACCTCCTTTACATTACATAAATGAACAATTCTTGGATGATACAAATGATAAAACCTTCTTCTATATATAGGATTCCATGGGGTCGCAATATAATCCTAGCTGACCTAACAATAATAATGTAAGGGCAAAATAATAAAAATATTGGGGTTACAGGGGTACAACAATAACAATAAGGGGGTTATAAAAACAACAATAAGGGACTATACTAGTAATATAGGGACCTAACATGCCCATCTCCTTCAAAAAAGTGTTGTCCTCAACGTTTGAGTAGCTCCAAATGCTGCTATATAAAATTCTCATCCTCCCATGTATAATCTTTAGTGGGTAAGCTCTTCCACTTGATGAGATACTCTAAAATTGATCTATTCCATAGCGGTCGATTTCTTGTTTTTGTGTGACTGCTTCAAGTTCCAATATGATTTTTCCTTCCTCATCAAGTTCTAGCAATATGTTTGTACTGGAATTTTATCCCCTATAACCTTCCTTAAGCATGAAACATGGAAAATTGGACGTACTCGCGAAGAAGCAGGAAGCACAAATGTGTATGCCATAGTACCAATCTTTTGCAACACGTTGTAAGGACCATAGTACTTTGGTGATAATTTATTATCCTTCTTAGCTTGCTTGAGGGACATTTGATTGTATAGTTGTAGCCGTAAAAATACACAGTCTCCTACATCAAAACTTCTCTCGCTCTGATGTTGATCTTCCTGTTGTTTCATTCGATTTTGTGCCAAATCTAGGTTACCCTTTAAGAGTTGGAGAACTTCTTGTTGATGCTCGATGTGATATTCCACTGCTTGAACCTTATAATTTTGTCTTAAAGAAGATGTGATGGACGGTGGATGATATCTATAAAGGGCCATAAATGTGGTCATTTTTGCTGCAGTATGGAAGGAAGTCTTATACCACCATTCAGTGAGAGGTACCCAGTTGATCCATTGTGTTTGCTTATCAGATACAAAAAACGAAGATATCCTTCCAAACATTTATTCACTATCTCAGTTTTACCATTAGATTGAAGATGATAAGATGAGCTATGAGCTAGTTGAGTACCCAAACAAGGAAATAATTTCGTCCAAAATTTTTGAGTAAAAATGGGATCTCTATTACTTACAATAATATTTGGGCGTCCATGTAGCTTTTGAATTGTTTCCATAGATTCAGTAGCAACTGTATTTGCTTTAAATGGATGAGATAATGCACAAAAGTGTGCATACTTGGTAAGTCTATCAACTACCACCATGATGACACTCTTTCCTTCGGACTTAGGTAAACCTGTGATAAAATCCATTGAAATATCCTCCCAACATTGATTTGGAATGGATAAAGGTTGTAGAAGACCCGGGGTCTTAATTGTCTCAACTTTATTTTCCCGGTGAACCAAACATTCTGTTACAAACTTTTGAATATCAGATTTAAGGCCATCCAAAAAAAAATATTTCTTCACCCTGTGGTAAGTTTTTAAAAATCCTGAGTGTCCTCCTAAAGGAGAAGTGTGCAATTCCAAAAGATTTTTTTATTTTATTTGGGAATTCTTTCATATATATAAGCGATATTTGTACCATAAGGAATAATTTTTCCAACTAAATGTATCAGACGTACTAGGATCTTTCAGCAACTTTTGAATGACTGTCCACACTTCTTTTCGCTTCTTCCGTTAATCTTTTACTTCAGTTATCCAATCTGGTTGGATAATAGAAATGGTACAAAGCATTGCTTCCACCTCTTCATCCATTATTGAAAGTGCATCTGCAACAACATTTAGCTTCCCTATTTGTACATGATTTCAAAGTCATAACACAACATCTTTGTGACCCATTTTTGCTGCTCTTCTAAAGATATTCTTTGTTCCAAAAAGTGTTTAAGACTATCATGATCAGTTTTTACCTTGAAGTGTCCTCCCATTAGGTAAGGTCACAATTTATTTAGTGCATGTAGTATTGCCAACATTTCCTTCTCATAAATAGCTTTCTGTAAATACTTTCCTTTGATTGGATGGCTTTCAAAAGCAATGGGTCTTCCTTCTTGCATTAAAATAATTCCAGTTACATTTCACGAGGCATCACATTCCACAATAATGGTTTTTGTGAAGCCTAGCGTAGCTAAGACTAGTGTTAGGCACATTGCCTCTTTAAGATGTTCAATGGCCTTAGTTGCTTCGGGAGTCCATGAAAATGCATCTTTCCTCAATAATGTTGTTAGAAGTGTTTTTATTCTCTCATAATTCCTAACAAAATTGTGATAATGCCCTGTTAACCCGAGAAATCCTCGCAACTTCTTTATGGTTGTGGGGACTTTCCAGTCCTTAATGGATTTAATTTTGTTAGGGTCTACCTTAATGCGCTCATGAGATACAATATGACCCAGATATTCCACCTCTTGTACTCCAAAGAAAAATTTGGATGTTTTCGCATATAATTGTATCTCCTCCAATAGTTTTAGCACCCTGTCAACATGTTGAACATGATCCTTCCAAGACCTGTTGTAGATAGTATGTCATCAAAAAATACTAACACAAATTTTCTAAGTAAGGGTTTGAAAATGGAATTCATCAACCCTTGAAATGTAGAAGGTGCATTGGTAAGGCCAAAAGGCATGACCAAAAATTCATAATGACCCTCACGAGTTCGAAATGCCGTTTTTGGAATATCTTCAGTCTTCATTCTAATTTGATGATATCCTAAACGAAGATCCAACTTGGTAAAATAAATTGCTTTATGTAATTCATCCAATAATTCATCAATCACAAGAATGGGAAATTTATCTTTAATTGTGAGCTCCCTATAATCTGGACACATGCGCCATGATCCATCCTTCTTGTGCACCAATACTACTGGAGCAAAGAAAGAACTTTGACTAGGTTGAATTATACCATCCTCTAACATTTCTGCAATCATACGTTCAATTTTTCTCTTTTATATGTAAAGATATATGTAAGGCCAGATGTTTGGAGGAACACTTCCTGGAATCAAATGAATAACATGATCATAATCACGAATAGGTGGGAGTCCTTTGGGAGTTTCAAACACCTTGGAACGATTGTCTAAGACTTTTTGGAGATCTGGAGAAATAGATGATTTTGATGTTGGAACCTCTGGTGACCATAATTGTGAAATTATGCCTCGTTTTTCTTTCTTCACAAGATTCGTTATGACATTAGAGCTTATTATATTTCATGGCTTCCTTGGATACCTCGTAATTTGATTTCATTTCCTTCCAAAAAAAACAATTTCTAGAAAAGTTCTTGAAAATTAAAAGGTATCATCCCCAAATATTATAACCATTGTACTCCTAGTACAACATCAGCATCTCCCATTGGAATGGAAAGAACTGGAATATTAGATACATATTCCCCCATGGTTAGCTTGATATTATGGAATTTTCCAAAGAAATTTATAGTTCCTCCATTTTCAACCATCACTCGACATTTTGGTGCCCGGTATAGGAAATAATTCAATCCCTTGGCTACCTTACAATGAATAAAATTATGGGTACTACCCGAATCAATCAACACTATTACCTTTTTCTTCCTTATATGTCCTTCTATCTTGAGAGTTTGAGGAGTGGTAATTCCTTCCAATGCATTACACGATATGGTCGAACTCATTTCTTCTTCTTCTAGGGTTGGTTCCTGGTGTATATCCTCTTCTTTTGAAATTTATTGTTCATTTTTCCTCCTCTTCACAATTTATGTAAAATACTCTCTTCTCATCACACTTACGACCTTTAGTGTATTTACGATCACAACTGTAGCAAAGCCATTTTTCTCTTTTTTCTTCCAATTGTTGTGGTGTCAACCTTGTAAGTTGTGGAAGTCTAGGAGTGGCAACACTTCCATCTTTATAGATGTGAGTGGTAGGCGTCCTTGTCGCCATAATTTTATATTCAAATTTTCTTGCCAACCTGAATGCCTTCTCCAATGAATCAGGTTCCCAAACGCAAACTTCATGTGAATGTTATCCTTTAAAGTCCCTATGAAGGCATCAATCATGTGTTCCTCTGGAATATCAGTTACCCTTAAATTCAATTTTTGGAAGTCCTCAATGTGATCCACCACTGAACCCTTTTGTTTGAGATTTATCAATTGGTTAAATAATATGTTGCTCTTTGTATCCTCATAATGTGCTATCATTTCCTCCATAAAAATTGACCAAGTGACAATTTTTTTACAGGAGCAAAGCCATCGATACCATAAAAATATATTTGGTTCTAAATGTAAAGTTGCAATGCGTACCTTTTGTGTTTTTTCACATTATTGAGATCAAAATATTTCTCCATCTGTAGTATCCATGTTATGGGATCCTTTCCATCAAACTTCCCCATATCCATGTTTGGAATATGGTGGTTCTTCAATCCAACATTCGAGTTTATGAAATCACGATTAACATTTATTTTTTTCTCGTCATGAGTTTCCTCTACTATCTTTCCCCCACTAGGAATCCTTTCTTGTATTAACCTTGTCATAAAACCTTCCATGTCTTCTTTTATATCATTCTTCATGTCTTCCATGTTTTCTTTCATTTTTTCATCGATCTTAGCTTCCATGTCATCCATCTTAGCTTCTATGTTGGCTTCCATGCGATCCATGTTAGCTTCAATTCCATTCGTCAAACCATCCATCTTAGCTTCCATGCCTTTCTTCAAAACATCCATCTTATCTTCCATGCCTTTCTTCAAAACTTCCATTTCATCTTTTGTTGCTCTTTGCAAGAGCGAAATTTGGTGCACTTGCTCTTGTAATTTTGATATATCATATTGCGTTTCTTCCTATTAAAGAGTCATAGTAGAGTCTTATGAATGCTTAATGGGTGTTGATTTATTTTTAGGTTGCATTTTATAACCCAATATTGATATCTATGCTTCAATATTCCCTTGGAATCACTTCAAACTGATTTTTTACACAAGACTTATGCAATTCGAAGAAAAAAATACACACATTTTTCTTGCTTTTGAGGAGCTCGCGATTGAAACTGAATTATCACTGTGATTTCGAATCTTCAATATATGAAATTTGGCGATGTAATAGCCCTCTGAATATTCTTCTAATGCCACAAGTCCAACCTGATTTGGATTCTTCAAGGAAAATTTATTCCCAATCTCCCACAATGACCTAATTATGGACTAGTTCAGTAGAGCGAACTTGTACAACATACCACATGTCACTGTTCCTCCTTCGGCGCTGAAATTGATACACAAGAAACAAAATTTTGTTTACTTGTGGCCTCTTTTTATAGAATTCCAATCTGATGCTCAAAGAGAGAGATTTATGATGATTTTCCCACGGTAACCACTTTGAGATTAAATTGAGGAGCCTGAAAAAACCCTAACTTCCACAGATATTATCTCCTAAAATATTGCGAAGCAAGATATGAAATTTTTACATGACGTTCTTCATGATTTTAGCTTCGCTTTGTAAAAATTTCAGCTTCTAAAACTTCGCAGAAAAAATGTTATAGAAAAAATTCCACGATGACCTATTTAGGTGAAATTCGGGAGGCTGAAAAAACCCTAACTTCCACATATCATATCTCCGAAAATATTGCGAACCAAGATCTGAAATTTTTACAAGACGTTCCCCAGGATTTTGGATTTTCTTTGTAAAGATGTCAGCTTCTCAAACTACGTAGAAAGAAAATTATAGAAAAAATTCCACGATGACCTGTTTGGAGCAGTGAAACCCTATAATCCAAACCTTTGATACCAAATGTTATGAAGCCAGCTCCAAAAATAGAAGAAAAGAGAGATAAACGCCTTACAAATAAGCCACTTCGAGGGGGAACCTCCTTTACATTACATAAATAAAAAATTCATGGATGATACAAATGAAAAAACCTCCTTCTATATATAGGATTCCATGGGGTCACAATATAATCCTAGCCAACCTAACAATAATAATGTAAGGGCACAATAACAACAATATTGGGGTTACAGGGGTAAAACAATAATAATAAGGGGTTATACTAACAAAAATAAGGGACTATACTATTAATATAGGGACCTAAAAAGTAAACGGTCTGTTATTTGTTAAAATTTTGGAAATAAATTAACCCTTGCAAGTAACAGCGACAGTAGGAACTGTAAAAAATTAAAAAAAAAATTAGAGGAAGTGGTAAAAAACCCTCGCAGCAAAATGTGTTGTTTAAGAAGAAACCCAATAGTGGTTGGAGAGTGAGGGGGCAGAGGAGGTCCATAAGAGAAGATAACAAGAGTTGTTAAGATGTGGGAAAGTGCAACATATATCAGAGAGTAGGAACAAGTTATCGAGAGGTTCCAGAGGAGGGAACCAAGGGAATACCAATATCTGAGGCTGGGGAGAAGTGGGTGAGGTGTTCAAGTAACAAGCAATGAATAAGACTTGTTATAGGGGCTTATCTACGACTCACCGTGGGAAAGTCGAAGCTCTCAAGAAGTGAGGAAAAGAGATAGCTATTGATGACCATAAACTGTGTTTAAAAAGGAAACAATAGAGGAGAAAGGGCTATGAAGAGAAATGGCATCAGGAGGAAATTAATTCAAGAGGAATTTGATAAGGAGATGGTTTAACTAAAGGAGAGGTTCAATTTAGTGAAGATGTTGTTGGAACAAGAAGACCATAGAAAAAATTGGAACTTGAGGAGGAGTTTCAAGTTACTCATTAGACAAAAGAGTTTTAAGAGGAATCTTCGTAAAGCCATAAATCTTGGGAGGAAGATAAAGCACATATTTAGTGCTCAGTTGAAGGAATGAGAGTTTAGAGCAGTTGAGCCCGAGAAGGAAGTTTACAATTATGGAGTTGAGAAAGGCACAATCCTTAGAGATGGAAAATATGTTGAAGATATATTTTCTGTGAGTCTCATGGACTCTATGCAAAGGCCAAAGCAATAGAGGGATCTGCAAAAAGAGGATGTTGATGAGACACTAATCGAATGTCTCAGGGAACACGAAGAACATCCCATGGGAAGTCAGTAGGAAGAACTATAAGTAGATATACCAAAAGAAGTTAGATGGCCCTTTGTCTTTAAAATTTGTGAGTTTTAGGTGAACGCAAACCAGAGGCATGAAAAAAATGACCAAAAAAGAGGAGAAGACATAAGAAATGCCTCTCAACACCAAGAGCAAACAAAAAATGAATTTTGTAAACAGTTGTGAGAGACTGCCATAATCGGAGATGAGAACAATGATGTCGAGGGAAAATAATGGCCCTCAAAATATATTATACAAATGAGTGAAGGTGATGATGAGGATGAAGATAAGAGGCAGAAAAAAAGCCTCGTGCACTATCGTAAATGTTCAGAACAAAAAATGACACTAGGAGCATCAACATGAAGGAAGCATGTCATTACAAACTGTGACAAAAGAAGATGAGAATATGGAGTTACCTTTAGGCGATTGAGGTAACAATAAAGTTCCAAGACGAGCATCATTGCAATTGTACAAGATAAATATTATACAAGGTTTAAGTGAAACACTCATGGAACATGATGAAGAATTTGAGTTGCTAGAAGAAATGAGACTAGAATCTGATGAAGGAGAATGGATGAAAAAGGATGAGATTTCAACTTTAATTCAATTTAGTTTTGTTTATTTGTACGAGAAATTTAATTCCCTAGAGGTAAGGGTAGCTAACTTGAAGGTGTGCATCTAGCATGCTAAGCTAGAGTTGGAATAAAATATAGCTGAGAAATGTGAACAAGTGATGGATAAATGGTTCTCAAACTTCCGATAAAAGGAAGATTGTGATTAAAGACTGAATCTAGGAGAGAATGAAGATCAACATGAAGATTTGAGTGCAAATGTTTCAAATGAGGCCAAAAAGGCTTACATTGTTAAATCTAACAAGTTGTTTGTGGATGCAGGTTCTAATAATAATGAGGGAGGACATCCACACACATTTTTCTTGTTATCTTCCTAAGACATTTAGTAAGAAAGGAATTAGAGTCTCATAAAAGTCACTAGGAGGAAGAAATTTTGAAGAAGACAACAAAAGAGGCTTGAAGGCCTCGTGTTTTTAAAACTAATATATTTTATGCAAATTTTACAATGACCAAGGCTGAGAAAAACATCCAAGAGAATGAAGAGGAGGAAAGTTTATTCCAAAGAGACCAAATTTGGCTAATTGAGGACATATACAAGCAGGAAGTCTTAAGTTGGTTGAGGGACACTGTGACCAGTATCTTGGTAGAAAGAGTACAAGAATATCCTAGTGCAAGTATAAATATTATTGAGGAATATTTATACATAGAGGAAGCAATCAGACATTGATACCCAACCATTGTGAAGTTTTTGGGAAAAGAATATGATGGAAGGGTTGTTGGAATGTTGGAGAAAGGAAAGGAAATGTTGTCAGTGGAAGAAATGGAAAAGTGACCCGAGACCAGTCTATTTCATGAAAAATCATAATATTTGCAGGAAAAGAGTATAGGGAAGGAAACAGATATGGAAATTGGCCAATAATTTGAAATGGTTGAGGGCTACAATGAAGATGAAGGGAAAATATTTTTTTTTGTAGGTTTCCAAGATATAGAAGTCTTCTGCCCATAGATTGCCCAAAGAAAATACTGTTAATTATTTTCAAATCTAATGAAGCGGAGACTAAAGCACTGAAGGTACTTATGAGACACCCTATACGGATGTTAATGAATATATTACATGAGGAATGGTATGAGGATGAGGAAATAACAATTAATTTCAATACGTGTTTGACTATAATGGGTTGTATTAGCATGGCAAGTGTGAGACAACAACAAAGAAAGATATGCGATCGTGGAAGGAGAAGGACAATGAACAACAAGTTGACTATGTAATATTTCCCCAATAAAGTAACTGGCATATTACAAAATTATGTGTGGGATCGTGGCAGACTGAAATCAAAGTAGAAGCAACAAGGTGGCTATGAATATGGAAAACAACAACATTTTGTATGAGATCCTGGAGGAAAAGTTTGACCAGGAGGTCAAACTTTGTCCACCTAGGGATTTTGATGCATGCGCATCAACCTTAGACATATTATGTTATCGGAGGCCCAAAGAAGGCATGTGTAATTATGTACAAACAATTTTTTTTCACTCAATTTAATTAGGAATTTTGAATATTTTAATGTTCTCTGGTTCTAGAAAGAATATAGATCATTACAATGTTAGGATATTTATATGAGTTAGCATTTTTGCTAATTGGGCCTTTGTAAATAGTGACAAGTGTAAAGAATAGTTTTTGAGTAGTTTTGGAGTACTAGACAAATGTCCTTTTTATGGCATTTCTTTTGAGATATTTTTGGGTCAATAACGTTGTATATGAGATTGTATGTACAATATGTGAGACAACTAGGAGATAAGAGAGGGAGACAAAGGTTTCTTGTAATAATGAGGTTGGGAATGATCAAGAAAGGGGTTGTTATAATTGGCATAAATAATCTGTTATGAAATGAAATTGAATCGAACCACCCTTCATTTTCTTGTATCTCTTTCTTAGTTAGAATATATATATATATATATATATATATGAGAGGGGATGAGAGGGGTTGTAAGTTCCCACATTAAATCAATTAGGTATTGGATCTCTGCATAGGTCCTCGAGAAGATAGGGGCATGAGGGACAATAAAAATGAATGAATTTTTGATGTGCCTTCAATGGCTTCATGTTTTATTTCTATCTGAATTTGTGATTATAATATAGTTCAAGTGTTTTATTCTGATGAGTTGCAAACCTTTCCACCCAAGTCAATTTCTAGCGAAGTGAGTAGGATGATAGTTGAGTCCTTTAACAATTGCAGAGTCTGTAAAGTTTCCATATAGGAGGGAATTTGATTTTCATTGAAGGATAGAATGGAACTTCCATTAAAGAGGCTTGAAAATATTGAAAAACATGAAGGAATATCTGTCACAAAGGGAGTAGTATTAACACACAAACACCATAATCAGAGGTTAAACCCTTTGAATATTTTCATTTCATGAAGGCCAACCATAGACTGACCACAAAATTTCATCGTTGGTTCGTTGGTTAGTCAGGGTAGTCAGGAATAATTCCCAACAAACTGGAGAGTGGGTGATTGCAACTTTAGGTCTCATCCAACCAACCTATGAGAAATTGGTATAGTGGAGCGTCGCAATTAGAAATAAGAAAACCAACTTTTCCATCACGGAAATAATGTGAGTTTTGGTAGTTGTGCGTTTTCCACCCCCCTTATGGTTTCTATTTAGTTTCTTAAATAAAAAAGGTGGTTTGAGAAGGGGTTTTTCCTTCATGGAAATTGTGAAGCCGAGGACACCTAGAGGTATTTCAAGTTTTTTTGTTGTGCATTTTAAAGTAGCGAGAGAAAAATATCGGCTATGCACCAATGCATCAGTCTTCATATCCTAATTCTAAAATGTACAGATTTTTTCCTTGACATTCTAATCATCCTTCCCCCTACTACATCTATCTCCTTCTGCAACTCCATAAAAAAACCAACCATAAGGCATTGAGAAATAATTTGGAAATTGATCCTTCTTTGAATATTTCTAACTTTTTTCAAGTTATATTCTCTAAAGTGATACACAATCTCTCAATATTGTTGAAGAATACTGCTTTTTGAGTTTTTGAAATCGACCTTGTTTATAAGTGACCAATTTCCCCAAGAAATAAATATTGGAAGGGAACAAAGATTTTTGTATTTCTTGTTCCAATGTTGAAGTATATCTTCAAAGGAGGATTGATCTATGTTCTCTCTTATATCGAAAACCAATAATTTTTCTTTCCAAGTTTCCTTGGAAATATTACAAACAACAAAAATATGGTGAATTGGTTCATCCTTAATCCTGCAAAGGCAAAAGAGATTTGGCCCAAAAAAAGCTATTTTCTGGATATTTTCCTAGGTTAATATTTTATTTTACAAGGCTAATCAAATGAAGCATGACAACTTGTTATGGATGTTCCATCTCCAAATTGATATATTCCACTGGCATACTTCCTAGACCACAACTGAAGGAGCAAAGGAATCATAAAAAAAATTGATTTCACCCGACCAAGAGATGTGTCTCAACTCCAAATAAGCATATCCTTTGATTTATTTGAGCTAACGCCATTGTTATAGAACTATTTTACGAAGGATTTCCATTCATGGGCCAAATGTCCAACCAAACCCAATTCAACAAGACTCAAGGAGTAACCATTATAGAAAAGTGTAGACTCCATTATTTTGACATTATTGAGGTAATATTAGCCTTTGGAAGTTAAGAGGTGAATAAATTATTGAGATGATTTGTAGCAGTAGGCTCCACCAATAAAGGGACCCTTTCCATGAAGCACATGTTTATCATTCCCAAATTTCTAGAATCCAATTGAAAAGAAAAGGAAAAGAGTTTGCGACAACCTTGCAGAAAATGGAACCCCTCTATACTGGCTTATTTGCATCTCTTCTAAGCCGTGAACATCCTTTTAAGATACTTTTCCTTAATTACTTGGCTCCAAATCCCACCAAAAAACAAACCTATCCACAAATTTTTCATTGGGCCAAATAAAAAATGCGTCATCATTGAAACAAAACCAACATTTTGGTTTCTTATGCAATTTTAGCCTTCCTTATTTCCCCCCTTTACCCTCCTTTTATTCGATTTAACCTTGGTTCACCACCCCCATTCTTCCCATTATTTATCTTAGTTGAAGTTGATTATTCTCACATATCTTAATATTTATCTATCCATTTTTTTAATATTTAGGTAAAGCCCCTTATTTCCCTATGTTTAGGTTACATTTATTTAATTAATATGACTAAAAATAGTTTACATTTTAATCTTACAATTCACATTATCTTTTTATGTTTTCATTTGTTCCAAACTTTTATCTTGGTTCAATGGTCACCTTCTAGGAGTACATTTATTTAATCTCAAGTTGGTTCTCCCTTCCTATCTTAATGCTTTTCATGGGTGGAGTGTCTACTAGAATTGTTAGAGTTTTCTCACTTTGACACATAGTTTACCACAAAAATAATATGAACACTAATGTAACTAACTATGAATTCTTCACACTCAAACTTTTAAATTACTCAAACTTGAAATTAAAATGAATTTAAAATGTTATCATAAAAAAAAACATATAACTTCAAACAATTAGAGGAAATTTCAACCTAAAAGTGCCCATGAAATTTTCATGTAATTTCCATGTCATAATATGTAAACCAATATAAATTCTTTAACTTTAAAAAGAGGTACATGTAAATATTTTAGAGGGAAAAGAAGGAAAACTATTTTTTAATTGTATTTTTGGCTTATCTCCTTATAAGTTTACTCAAATTTAAAGTTTAGACACTGATTAGATGCGGAATTAAATTCCACATCCAACGAGCACCCATTATGCATACTTTTGAGAAGACCCACCTTAATAAAAATTGCAGATACATTAAAAAAGTGTGTTAAAACACACTTTTTTAATGTATTTGAAATTTTTATTAAGGCGGGTCTTCTCAAAAGCATGCATAAATGGGTGCTCGTTGGATGTGGAATTTACTTATGCATCAAATGAGTGTCTAAACTTGAAATTTGATTAAACCTATAAGGAGATAAGCCGAAAATACAATAAAAAAGTAGTTTTTTTGTTTTCCCTGTAAAATTCATAACTCCTATTTTATTATTTTAACTATTATTTTATTATTTTTCCTTACGAGACCACTTTTAGGATGAAATTTCCTCTAATTTACTAAAGCTATAGCTTCTGCCATGGGGGTGCGATTAATGAACGGAACAATGTTATCTTGGAAGATGTGATGGGCTTACATTTTTATCCATTTGGTAATGGCATGGAAATGATCAGGTAAGAGGACTTGGAATTTACACTCGACATCCTTTCATTATAAATGCATGTTTGTTGATATGGGGTGGTGGAGGTACATTACCCAAGGGAGTAGAGGTGAGGTTCAATCCCCACCCTCCTGCACTTGGTTTCATGTTGTAGTGAATTTTGTAAGCTCTCGTTTGTGCAATAATGATTTTCTCTCAAGTTGTAAGGAGGTAACTCTATTTGTGATTTCATTCATGTTAGTTAGAGTATGGGGTCAATTTTTTTCGTTTTGTATTGGCATGCCACAAAACTCGAGCTTGTATTTGAATTGATGGTTATATACTCAATTTTTCCCCTCCTCGATAATGAACTGAGAGGTATTTCTTATCCCTCTCCTATTATGGTTCATGGATGTTGGTATCTAGGTCATTTTTTTGTGTGCTTTTAAAGTGAGGGGTTTTCTAGTTGTATCAATAGAGGGTTAATATTTAACTTGGGTTTTGCTAAGATTTATCTAGTGTAAGACTTTGAAGCTCCTTGGACTGGTGAATTAGGGCCTTGCCCAATCAATTGTGGACCTCAATTGCTTCTTTAACTTTGGAACCACCTTGCTTATGTTTTCATTTGTCCTCAGGGTTGGGACTGGTCATGCGACATGTTTTAGTATTCACAGTTTTCGCGTGTTGGTATGGCGGTGGAGTTATCTTTGTATTGTCTTTAGAGTGTTTTCAATTTCAAACCTTCCTCGAATTCAGGCCTCTAATGTGGAATTTGGGGGATGACATGGTTTCCTTTTGGTATGGTACTGAAGGGGCAGTGGTTCGTCAATTTTCTTGCTTTTTTTGTCGTGGTACTCTCATTGGTTGTATGCATTGTTCTCTTGTATCAACCACCATTTCTTCTCGCTATAGAGTGGTAGGTAGAAGAGGTGGTGTTGGTAATGTTAGGGGGGAATTTTGTTGGCCTTTTTATTTTGACTTAGTGGTACCTTTATTTGATTCCGTCCCCCTTGAAGTGTGTAAGAAAATTCTGTTGTTGGAGTTGAAAGAGTCAGGGGATTACCCTTACCACTCTAACTCAAAAGTTGTATGTAAAGGTCTGAAATGGGTTCAAGACCTAGGTAGATTTTAGAAGAGGATATTGTATTTCCTGCATTCTCTATCATTGCATGAACAAAAAGACACGTTGTTATGCTTGGTATTCAAAGACAAGCAATTTGACAATTATAATGTCTTTTCTGAGTTGGATGAAATTAAGTGCATTTTATGGAATCTCATATACAACCTTTAATGACATTGATTCTCTCTTGAGTCCTGTGGAGATCTATTTGGCGTGGAATTTAGCCTTTGGGGATCTCACTGAACCTCCTAAAGTTCCAATAGTTCCACCAGTTAATAGTGATCCAGACCTTATTCTTATTTCTTCAAACCAATACTAGAATTTGGTATAAAAGTTTTGGATTTTTATCGATAACCTCGTCATAATGTTGTTAATGGTTTTACTTATCTCATTAACAGGGACATGCAGAGATATTGGGTCGTATTTGTGGTCCTTATAGTTTTTCTCTTGTTTTGGTGTGAGAAGGGTTTTGAAACACTTATTTCAGTGATATTAGTTTCCCATAGTTGGTTTGGATTATCAACCCTTTTTTTCTTACCAACGTTGGATGCTTCTACATAGTGGCTTACCTCTAGCTATACTGGACAAGATTTTTGTGACCGATGCAACTTGAAAGGACAACATTTTGCTAGTGGAGTTAGGTCGTTAGATAAAATTATATTGCAATTGTAGTCTTATAGGTGTATTTTATTACTGGATGACTAGTGTTCGATTTATGTTGATGTATTTTCACTTGTTTCGGCTCTTGAGAGTATATATTTTAAACTATGTTTGTTAAGAGTCCAACTCTCTTCTTATTTGGAGGTTATATATGTTTCTTGGTCTTTGACTTATGATCTCAAAAAAATCTCAATATGGACTGCAATCACCATATATTCCCTCTTTTAAGTAATAAAAAATATTACAATAAAAAAAAATGTAAAAAAAACATATAACTAAAACATTTTTTTTCGTAAGTTAGGCTAAGCTATATTAGATCATAAAAGAAACTTGACATAGGCATTGGGTTGAGATGGCAAGTGATGCTTAGCCAATCCAAGCCTTAGAAGCATTCAAAATAAAGGAGGTTTTGGGGCTACCTCCTAAGGGGAAACTAACCCCTCAATAGTGTCAAATAGTCATGATTTACAAAATGTTCCATAATACATTTAAAAAAAAAATAGCTATAGTATGTGTTGAAATGACAGAAAACAGAGATGAACCAAGCTACAGCGCAGTCACGATGTTCCTTCATCATCCTCCGTTGCAGGGTCCTCCTCCTCGATGAGGCATCCATAATCATGCGCAATGGCCTCCTCCTCAGTTGTTGGCTCGCGTGGGAGCTTCGGGGAGGTTGTGTAGATGATAGGAGAAACATGGTACTCTGCGTCTGGAACTTTGGTCCAGACCCCATCTGAATCCATGATCCAAACGTTTGTATCCTCCTCCGCTGGCTCATGAATAGGGAGTGGCTCGATTTTCCGAGGAGAGGCCAACTTAGAGTATGCAATGGTAGACTTCTTAGGGTCTCTTCTTTCCCTATGATTCTTCGGAGTTAAGACTATCTCTTCCTAGGTGTGATCAGGCCTTTGAGTATTCTCCCTGTCATGGCTGCCAAAAGAGGAACCTTCAATGGATTCCAAACGTTGATCTTGACCGCAGTGATAGTGTCCCGAGAACGCACCTATTTTGCTGCCCCTGATGGGCTTTTGGCATTGTCGCGTAACCATGGGGAAGTTGACGAGCAGAGGTAGGTAATTCAAGCTTAGAGCAATGAGGTACACAGTTGGACAACGCACAGCAGAGATGCACAATGGGGGGGGCACGCAACAGGGGGTCGCACAGTGAGGGAGCTCGCCTCAGAAAGCGCGCAATGGGGAGAGGCAAAGATGAGGGGTTTTCCACATGGAGGCACATAGCCAGGGGGAGCGTAGCCAAGGACGCGCAACCAGGAGGAAATCATATGGAGGAGGGCACTGCATTAGGGCACGCGACAGGGGCACACGTCAGGGGGAGCGTGCAACAGGGGGGGCATGTAGGGAAGTTTGGGCAACAACAAGATGGAGAGGGTAATGACAAGAATGGTTCTAGAGACCGGATGGAGCAGCAGAGAGATCGGAGAATGAGGAGCTTCAGCGCCTTTTGAAGACCTGAGGCACGAGCGCAGATGTGGTGAGGGTTATGGCATGTGCGATGAGGGACAATCCAAGTGAGATTGCATGTGATTAAGTGTATGGTAAGAGATCAAGTGCAGCATAGCACCGTTGTAAATGATTGATGAACTGGGTTTCCGCATCAAGTAAAGCTGGGGTTGGAGGGCGCCGTCAGCCTGAACATGAGAAGATTTGTCTTTGCATAATCGAAGCATGTCACCTGCATCGAGGAGAATTTTATCCTTTTGAAAGAGAGTGTGGTAGTTCTTGCGCATGGTTTCATATAACTAAAACATTACATAACATTTTCAAATTAATTTAATAATTTTAAAATTTAAATAAATATATAAATATTTTCTTATTATATTAAAAAAATTGACATAAATTCAATTAATTTTCAAACATTTAAAATCATAAGATACACCTGCCTTTTTATTCGAGTGTTAATAAACTAAATGAGTGGGTAAAATCAAAATGCCAACTAGAAAAGAGCTAGACATCCTATTGGGCTCAATCTTAAAGGTCAAATATTTTTTTATTTTTTTTAATGGAGATTTTAAGTTGATTAGTTTCCTAACCATCCACCTCACATGTGATTATCATGTCTTGTCTCCAAGAAAAGTGTAGTTTTTCTGGATTTTTATCAAAACTTTTCACATCAACATAAACTTCTATCAGGAAACACAGTCATGAAGTCATTATCTCGTTACATAAAAATTGAATGATCTGACTGCAAATAAAGAGAGCTTGGACCCCAATCCAACCAATAATATCAAATGTTACTTCACTCTACACAAAAACTTCTATAAGGAAACACAGGAAACACAGTTAAGAAGTCATTATCTTGTTATATAAAAATTGAAAATTCAATGATTTGACTAAAAATAAATAGAAATTGAAAATTTAATAATTTGACTGCAAATAAAGAGCTTGGACCCCAAGCCAAGCAATAATAATATAAAATTTTATATCACATTGAGGAGCAAGTCAACATGTGGTCACATCAAATCAAAATTTTATAAACTATCATGAGCAAATTGCTTTTGAATCGTGACGAACCTGGGCAGTTCGACCTAACAAAAAACATTATGTAAATATCATTACCAGCAGCATGTGGACAATTGACTGTCGCACTCAATTATGTTAATGTGTTTAGTAGTCACCTGTAGACAATGGACTGCTGCACTCGTAGCACTTTTAAAGCTCATATAGGCTTGTTATATATTCATCGAATCCTGCGGCGTTGGTCACCGATCTTTTTCCTTCAGTTGCTGCAAATTTACTTATTGAGAGATAATTCCGTAGCATGCCATCCCCGGCCAATTCCAGGAAAAAGATAGGTATGCCTTCTGAGTCAAGCATATCCCCAAGAGAGGGCAAGTGAAGGAAGTTATTGCCTCCTCCATTTCCCACTCCATCAAGTCTTTTTTTCACATCACATACCTTCTCCAGTTCTAATAATGGCTCTACACAGTACTCTATGATGGTTGCTTCCTCTTCTTCAGCCTGGATCTTGGGTTCATCTTCAAGCTAATGGGAACTGTCTCTTCACAGTGCTCCATGATGGCTGCTTCCTCTTCTTCAGCCTCAATTTTGGGTTCATTTTCAAGAAAATGGGTTTGCAGAGCAATGGACATATGTTTCTCACAACATGAGGAAACACAACAGTGGAAATATAATATTTTCGGTGGGCAAAGGACCAGCACGCCACTAGAAGTGCCCACATGAGAGGAATGGCATGGCTCAGATGATAGACAGGACTATTAGCAGACATGAATATGGAAAATAATACGTTTATAGTAGATAGTTGTCATCACTCTATCACATCTGATTCATTTTTATCTTCTGTAACAAAATTTTTTTAGACTTGTCCTCCTTTTTTTAATGAAAATATATTTACAGTGTCATTCAAAACTATTATGGTCTTTTCATGATTGAATTAAGATAAATATATGCTAGTATTTGAAATTAAAAAGAATCTGTTGAATTTCTAAATTCAACTACAGCAATGGACAGGAGGACGAAAGGACAACAGCGCAGGAGATTTTGTTTCAGTTTACACACCATCGAGCCTGCAAATTAAATTCTATTTTAACGAATCTGCAAATCAATTTTTTTGAAGACCGTAACTTTTTTTATGCATTGAAGAACCGTCCTTTAAACTTGCACATACCTCATTCAAAATTCTGCAACCACCAACATTTAAATTCTGTCCTCCGCACCATTAAACACCACCAACCACAAAATGGAAAACTCACATCGCAACATCGCAGTTTAACATATCTCAACATTATTTTTTGACACTATCACAAATTTTGTTGTTTCATTTGGGATGCGATATTGGGATATGTTGGAATTTCTGAGAATTCCAGAACAATATAGAGAGAGTAATACTCTCCTTCAAACATAGAGAAATTAAAAAAAATTACTTCACTAGTAGACAGAGTTTACAAACCAAACAAATGCTTTCTTCTATTCCTTTAAAAATCTACAAAAATTTGAACTTCCTCCTCGGAGGGATTACAAAATGGACTGCTACACCAACACAGTGCCAGAACTAACTCTCTGTCTTACCAAAAACTTCGCACAAAAACATTGCTCTGCAAAACTCTGTAAAACTCTGTATATCTTTTACAATACACTGCTATGTGTATATTTTTCTTTACGCATTGTTGTGCAATTACACTCTGCTGTGTATATCTGTATAAAAAAAAAAGTTACATTAGCCTTCGGGATTTTTATATGTCGCAGCATATGTAATAATAAAAACATATAACTAAAATAAAAACTATGTATGGCCCACCGAGCTCATATTACAAAAGTGCATATAACATATGTTACAAATATGATCCAAAGGTTCAAAGCGCGATATGTTTTTAAAACAGACAGTACAATTTAAAATATTAAAACAAAAACCTTATAACAAAACATCAACGAACTCTTCCGCTCGGACTTCAAAAATTCGATTAAACCAAACTGTAATGAGAAATTCGCATCACATTTGGGGTTGCTAACGTAGGGCGAAAATTTTATCCGAAAATTTTATGCATTGGCGTTTATAAAGTCTTCGGGTCCAAAAATGGCCTTTGGGTACGAGCCCAAAATAAAACCTGAAAATTTATCAATTTCGGCCTAATAAAAAGTTCAGGTCCGGATCTGAGGACCCCGTACCGGCTCAAATAAAATGTGAGCCAATGAAATTGCTCCACGTGCTTCTGCGCTAGTTGATGATGTGGCTGTTGTCATGACCTGCGGGGACCACCATCTGCGTGGCCTCAAACCAAAACTTAATACAAAGTCTTTCCGCGCTCTGCTCTTTCAACTGTTTAAAGAATGCTCTGTTTTCAATTTGTGCAAGGACTGTAAGGTCTATTAAAACGACTGTTTAACAAAAATAACAAGCGGCTTTGTGGCAGAGCTTATTGACGCAAAATTAGAAGGCGGCGAAAGTGGGCAGAGAAGTTGAAGTTAACACTTCAACACTCCCCCTTAAGTTCAACTGTTGGGTTATCAGTCATACCCATGCATTTCCTTAAATATTCAAAACTCTTCTGCCCCAATGGCTTGGTCAGAATGTCTGCAAATTGTTACTGAGTCCTGCAATGTTTTAAAATGATTTATCCATTGTTCACTAGCTCCCTAATGTAGTGAAACTTAGCATCTATGTGCTTTGTCCTTTTGTGAAACACATAATTTTTAGACAATGCTATGGCTGAGCTATTGTCACAATAAATCACTGTGCCTTTTACCTGTTCTTGACATAAACTCCTTAACATTCTCCTCATCCACACTTCTTTACACGCTGCTGTTGTAACTGCCACATACTCTGCCTCTGTTGTAGACAATGCTACAATAGGCCATTTCTTAGAAGCCCATGAAATGGCTCCTTAACCCATGTGAAAAACATAACCAGAGGTAATTTTCCGGTCATCTACACTTCCAGCCAAATCACTGTCACTGTATCTAATTAATTCTGAATTTTCTGAAGTAGTATATAAAATTCGATACCTTTTAGTTCCTTTAACATACCTCAGAATTCTTTTTGCTGCTTGCCAATGTACTTCATTTGGCCTCTCCATAAATCTGGAAATTAAACTAACAGCATGCATAATATCCGGCCTAGTTGCAGTCAAATACATGAGGCTGCCAACTATGCTCTTGTACAAACTAGGATCAAAATCCTTGCTGTTGTCCTCTTTGCTGAGTTTTAATCCCATCACTATGCGATTAATTGCTGTCTTACAATCCTGCATGTTAAATCTCTCCAAAACTTCATTCACATAATTTTCTTGAGAAATACAAATTTTATTTTCATTTTTCTTTACTTCTATTCCTAAGAAGTATTTCAGTAAGCCCATATCAATCATTTCAAATTCATCTTTCATGACCTTCTTAAAATTTTCAACAAGGTAATCATCATTACGTGTAAAGGTCACATCATCAATATATAACACAACAATCAGCATCTTACCATCTTTCTCCTTGATGTGTAAGGTGGGTTCTCCCTCACATTTTTCAAAACCATTTTCCAGTAGATAGGAATCTATCCTATTGTACCATGCTCTCGGTGCTTGTTTCAGCCCATAAAGAGCTTTCTTAAATCTGCACACTTTGTGCTTTTGGCCTTTCTTCTCATAGCCTAGAGGTTGTTCAACATAAACCTCTTATATTAACACTCCATTTAGGAATGCTGATCTCACATCCATTTGGTAAACTTTCCACTTGTTTTGTGTTGCAATAGACAGCACTGCTCTCACGGTTTCCATTCTTGCAACCGGTGCGAAAGTTTCCTCATAGTCTCTTCCATGTTGCTGCTTGTATCCTTTGACAACAAGTCTGGCCTTGTGTCTCTCAATCTTACCTTCAGCATTAATTTTGGTCTTGTAGACCCATTTAACTCCAATGACTTCCTTACCTTTTGGGATTTCAACCAAATCGCATGTTGTATTTCTTTATATGGCATTAATTTCTTCATCCATAGCTTCTATCCATTTCCTTTCTTTAATGGCTTCTTCAAAATGAATAGGATCATCAACATGACAATACAGAGCAAATAAAGAGTTCATACCTTCATTTGCTGCCTCTTGCTCATAAATTTCATTTAAATTTCTGAACTTTGTTTCTCTTTCATTTGGTGTACAAGTGCTTGAAGTATCACTTAAATCAGCTCCTTGTGGTGTGCTTGGAGAAGCACTCTCATTACTTCTCAAGGGTGTTATTACTCTAGCTTGTGGTGTCCCTTGTTGTCCTTGTGTTGGTGCTGCTATTGAGGGATGTATTTCAGCCATCTCTTCCTCATTTTCATCATGAGACAAACAGTTCTTTACATTGATTGTTTTCTCAATGCTTCCATCCAAGATTCTTCCTCAATGAACTGAACATCTCTTCTCACAATAAATTTCTTGGTGGATGGGTTATACAACCTGTAAGCTTTGGATTCCTCACTGTATCTAATAAAAATACATTTCTCCTCCTTGTTGTCCAACTTCTTCCTTAGCTGATCTGGAATGTGTGCATAAGCCACACAACCAAAAACGTACATGTGGGTGACTCCTTGTTTTGTCCCACTCCATGCTTCTTCCGGAACTCTGTTCATTACTGCCTTTGTTGGGCATCTATTCAAAATATACATTGCACAATGTATAGCTTTAGCCCAATAATCATTTGGCAAATGTTTTGCCTTTAGCATACTCCTTACCATATCCATGATTGTCCTATTTTTCCTTTCGGCAACTCCATTTTTCTGCGGAGTGTACCTTGCTGTAAATTGCTTGTGTATGCCATTTTCTCTGCAAAAATGAAGAAATTATTTAGAGATGTACTCATCTCCTCTATCAGTCCTATGGAATTTGATATGCTACCCACTTTGGTTCTCCACAAGTGTTTTAAAATTGCAGAATTTTTCAAACACTTCACTTTTATTTTTCAAAAAATAAACCCAAGTTTTTCTTGTAAAATAATCAATAAAGTTAACATATATGGGTTGCATGCAAGTGATGGTGTTTGCATTGGTCCACATAAATCTAAGTGGACAATTTCTAAGGGTGCCTTTGCCCTTATGCTTTTTCCGGATGGAAAACTTTCTCTGTGTCGTTTACCCAAGATACAACCTTCACATAGGCTGTCCGGTTTCTCAATCAATGGTAATCCTCTTATCATTCCTTTCCTATGTAACAAATTAAGACCTCCAAAGTTGAGATGTCCAAATCTCAAGTGCCATAACCAATTCTCATCTTTTGCTTCTCTTTGGAAAGCCTCTTATTTTATTGCTACAATTTCTTCTCCATTCTTCAAATCTACCCTCATCCTGAGAGGGAACATTCTGTCCCTTGTCATCCTTATTTCAGCAATACATTGTTTGCTTGGAGGTTTATCCATGATGGTGCATACATCATCTTCAAAGAAAACATTGTAGCCCTTTTGAATGAGTTGTCCAATGCTTAACAAATTAAATTTCATACCTGATACATAATATACATTAGATATGCTCTTCTTTTCTGCCTTTTCCTGTGATAGAAAACTTACTATCTATTCCCAATGTGATTTGAGACTTCACATTTTCATCTAACATAAAAAACATAGCAAGGTTTCATGTCATATGGTTACTACATCCTGAATCTAGAAACCATAAATCTTCACTCTTTTCCTCAGCCATATTACATGCTAAAAACAATTTATCTTGGCTGATATTTTCTCTAGTGAAATTTGCACTGGGTCTATTACCCATATCATTCTGCTTCTTCCTACATTCATTTGCATAATGCCCAAATTTTTTACAATAATGACAATGGACATTGGATTTGTCATACCTTTGTCCATGAGCATGTTGTTGTCCACTTTGTTGGCTGCTGCTTTGGCATTGGTTCTGATTTTGATTGTTGCCCCTTCCTTGAGCATTTGTTGGGTTGTTTCTTCCTCCTCTGTTTTGGCTTCTGCCTCTTCCTCTCTTGTTTTCTCTGCCTTGACCTCTTCCTCTTCCAAAAGGACATTTGGGTCTTGAAGGCATGCTCCAAAGATGAGTTTTCATTTCTACCCAATCTCTGTTCATGTGTCATCAGTGATGCATGAAGCTTATCCACTGAAAAGTTTGAGAGATCCTTTGTCTCTTCTATGGTGGCGGCTATAACATCAAACTTTGAGGGTAAGCTCCTCAAAAGTTTCTCCACTATCATTCTTTCTTCAAGTGTCTCTCCATTAGACCTTATCTGTGTGACCATACCAATCACATGTGTGAAGAATGAGTCTATGTTATTAGACTCCTTCATGCAGAGAGTCTCAAAATCTCTCCTTAGCAATTGTAGTTTTGTTGTCTTCACTCTCTCCATGCCTTGATAGGCTGTCTTGAGAGTTTCCCATGCTTCTTTGGATTTCTTAGCTGCTGCTATCATTGAAAACACACTCTCATGTACTGCTTGATACAAATAGAAGAGGGCTTTAGATTCCTTCTTCTTATTACTCTTCAACAAGTCCTTCTCTGCCTGTGTTAAGTCATTAAACTCATTTTCATCTACTGGCTCTTCAAAACCATCCTCAACAAGTTCCCATAAGTCTTGAAAGGCAAACAGGGCTCTCATAGTGATTTCCCAGTAATCATAGTTCTTCCCGTTGAACTGTGGGAGCTGAGCATTACCAATACTCAAGTTTGTGCTGGCTCCTGCCATGCCTAGCACTCTGAACTATGCTTTAAATTTTGACTGTGAATTTTTTAAAATAAACTGACTGTCTTCAAACAGTAATACAAAAAAAATCTGTCTTGAGAATACCTTGGATTCTTTTCTACTGAGTCTTCACTCTGCTGGAGAAGCTGCTGCAACAAAAAATCCTTCCTTCAGCGTCTTTGACACCTTCAAAGAGCCTGGACTAGCTCTGATACCATGTTGGAATTTATGAGAATTCCAAAACAATATAGAGAGAGTAATACTCTCCTTCAAACACAGAGAAATTAAAAAAAAATTGCTTCACTAGTAGACAAAGTTTGCAAACCAAACAAATTCTTTTTTCTATTCCTTTAAAAATCTATTACAAAAATTTGAACTTCCTCCTCAGAGAGATTACGAAATGGACTGCTACACCAACACAGTGCTAGAACTAACTCTCTATCTTACCAAAAAATTCGCACAAAAACAGTTCTCTGCAAAACTCTGTATATCTTTTACAATACACTATTGTGTGTATATTTTTCTTTATGCACTGTTGTGCAGTTACATTTTGCTGTGTATATCTATATAAAAAAAAAAGTTACTTAGCCTTCGGGATTTTTTATATGTCGCAGCATATGTAATAATAAAAACATATAACTAAAATAAAAACTATGTATGGCCCACCGGGCTCATATTACAAAAGTGCATATAACATATGTTACAAATATGATCCAAAGGTTCAATGTGTGATATGTTTTTAAAACAAACATTACAATTTAAAACATTTAAAACGTTAAAACAAAAACCTTATAAAAAAACATCAACAAAATCTTGCGCCTGGACTTCAAAAAGCCGATTAAACCAAACTATAATGAGAAATATGCATCACATTTGGGGTCGCTGACGTAGGGCGGAAATGTTATCCGAAAATTTTATGCATTGGCGTTTATAAAGTCTTCGGGTCCGAAAATGGCTTTTGGGTACAGGCCCAAAATAAAACCCGAAACTTTATCAATTTTGGCCTAATAAAAATTTTGGGTCCAGATCTGAGGACCGCGAACCAGCTCAAATAAAATGCGAGCCAATGAAATTACTCCATGTGCTTTTGCGCTAGCTGAGGATGTGGCTGTTGTCGTGGACTGCGGGGACCACCATCTGTGTGGCCTCAAACCAAAACTTAATACAAAGTCTTTCCGCGCTCTGCTCTTTCAACTATTTAAAGAATGCTCTATTTTCAATTTGTGCAAGGACTGTAAGGTCTATTAAAACCACTGTTTAATAAAAATAACAAGCAGCTCTGTGACAGAGCTTGTTGAAGAAAAATTAGAAAGCAGCAACAGTGGGCAAAGCAGTTGAAGTTAACACTTCAACATGATATGGCATATTGCTTGCTCAAAGCATTAAGCCATCCATCGCATTGGGGAGCCGATCGCACAAGTCATCTATTTCATAAGTGGATGCGATAAATTTGTGAAATGGAGTTTAATTTCATGATTGGAGTATGCTATGAAAGCTTTAGAACTTAGGTTTAATTTTTCCATTGTTTTTAGTATAGCGGGTGGCATGTTTTAATTAGAAGTCTTTTGACTTAGAGTAGATATATATATATATTAGTTTTATTTTTGATGAAGTTATGTATTATTGAAACAGAGCCCTAACGCTGAAATAGAATATAGCACTTTGTGCGTTTTTTTGAAATAGATAGAGAAAAGCCAGGGAGCATTTTTTGTGTTACGGACTGTGTATTGTAAAAGCTAGCGGGCGAGAAGAGCACAGAAGTGGACTGTGTGTTATTTGAAAAAGCCAGCAGAGGCAGAAGAATAGTGTGAAGCACTGTGTGTGCAATTTTGAGAGAGAGATTGATTTACACTGTGTGTAGCAGTTGAAGAATTTTTTGTAAATGTCAGAACATCAGTTCTGAGACATCTTTGTAATAGCTTTTTACAGTTTAATGGAATAGAAGTATTTATGCATCTCTGTCCAGCAAATTTTTAATTGAATTTCTGGGTTGAAGTTAGAGAATTTTTTTCAGAAAGAAAAAAATGCTGAATATATTGATAGTATATAAACAGTACATATTCATATAATCTCAGCTGTGTAGAGAAACAGCGAGAATTCAACCATCATTTGCCCCAATAAATTCTGCTCATTCTAGAGCAGGCTCTAATGAGTGGACAACCTCATGAACAGGTCATGATCCGACCCGGTTACATATACAGTCATGTGTGAGAAACAGGAAAATCAAAAGGATCAAAAATCATTCCATCTACCTGATTCATATCGAGAAGGGAGATACAACTGGAATAGGCAGCAGATATGATTATATGAAAAAATGAAGATGCTCATATGATAGCAAATTAGAAATGAAGATTAGATGGAATCAGCCCGATCCAAAAAATGATAAACATGATAAAGGTACAGGTGTAATACGTCATTTGGGCTGCCAAAAATATATAGAATCACGCTCGCCTGGAATAATGATTCACTCTCGCTTGCCATAGTTGCCCGCTCACTTGCCACAGATACTCGCCCGGGAGGAAGATATGCTAAGATCAAAAAGGACCAGCAATGATAAAGATGCACGAGACCAGGAAAGGTAATCATAGAGAACTCTGGACGTGTAAATATTCACGCTCGCCTGATGTAGAAGTAACCGAAGGCGAGAACCTTCCTATGTGAACATAAATGAAAAAGTGCCAATATATAAAGGGTGCTGTACTAATGCTACCTTAACCTGTAGATCCAAAAAAAACCGATACCATCCGTTTGCAGATAAATAATAGGATATAGATATATAATATTACGGTAGGGGAATGTCGCGAATGTCCATCTGTCGACCATTTTGGATATGTGCAACCTTCAAAGAGCCAAACTCCTCTAGTAGACCCCTCTTGGAAAGGCGATCTGCTCTGGTATTCTTCTCGCGATAGATATGGTGAATAGGAGGGCAATTTAAACGATACCAAAGCGCTCTGGTTCTGTCAAACCACCCTTGCAGATACGGAGAATCCATATGAGCCTCATTTGATAACCATCCGATCACCAGTTTAGAGTCCCCATATATGCGAGCAACCTGAATCTGGAGGTCAAGAGCAATGAGCAAGCCACCCCACAACGCCATGGTTTCTGCCTTGTTGTTGGAACCTGGACCCCCATTCCAGTGGATGTGAAAACGTTCATGATCAGAGATCTTTATTCCTCTGTATGTTTGTAATCATTCAGAAATTCCAATGGAATCTATATGAGCAATATAATCCAGCGATTTCAAATTGAAATGGATCTTTGACAGCAATATAATCAAGCAATTTTCAAAAATCCCAACATATAAAGCTTTTGGTCAATCAATTCTCTAAAGGATAACAATAATCAACCAACAACGATGGTGTCTGAACTCTTTGGTTTCATTTTTTAAATATCATCTCAAATAATATCTATATAATAGTTGTTATAATTGCTCCACGTTCAAGGCGGAGATATGTACGATGGCATATTTATCATATCCCAGTGCTTATTTTTCTTTCTTTTCTCAACGAACACTCACCACTGAAGAAAACAGCGTCCTTTGAATCTTATTTCTGGAGACTCTTTGTCTGCTAGAATCGTTCACTCTAAATCTAGATAAGTAAAATTTGGGATTTTCAGAGTAAAGCTGCAGTCACAATCGAACCCTCATGGTTGCCTATTTGATGTCAGAGCAAATGCTGAACAAGGCTATTTCAAACACTACTTAGTAACCACACTTTTACTAATGAACTTGGAGGATATTGAATCAGCGTAGTGACTGAAAATAATATGCTTGCTTTAACGATTAACCCCCCAAAACACAATCTTAGATATTAAAATGAATGTGGATCCCTATGCAAATAATAATTAGCAAATATATATAAAAAAAACAAACTCTTCCTTGATGAGAGAGAGGGAGGATTCCAAAACCTTTCCTTTGACAAATTATAGGCACTCTACTTACCTGCAAGGAGAGTCTGACAACACTTCCTTGCAATTATTTTATTTAAGAATAAAGAAAAAGCTTGAACCGGAAAGCAACTCACAATTGTAATTAAAAATTCAATGGATACATAAAGAACTTAGCTTTACCTTAACTGTTATTGATTAATAAATGACTTGTTCAGAGCTTTTCTCTGCTATATTAAACACTGTAACTTTCCAAAAATAAATCCAGACTGTTTTTAAAGTGACCAATAAGCTATACTATGTACTATCAATCCCCAATAAATAAATAAATAAATAAATAAATATATATATATATATATATATATATATAGTTTTGAATAATGAACGATATTTAGGAAGATTCTCTCAATTATGCCATGACCTGCCATTTTTTAAAATAAAATTTGGAATACTGTGGAAAAGATCAAATAAACTAGGAGCTATGCTAACTAGAATCAAGCCAACAAAGAAGCCACCTACTGCAATTGAAAAAACATTGGATCCATTGCGGACATAAATGCACCTTAATTGTTACTAAATTATTATTAATAAGTGACCAGTACAAAACTTTTCCCTGCTATGTCGATCCGTGCATTTTTCCAAAAATAAATTCGAAAATATAATGAAAAACACCAAATAAACTATGATCTCAAAAGAAAGCCAGCAAGCAACCCACCGAATGCAATTAAGAAAACATTGGATGCGTCCATAACATAGCATTACTTGTCAAAAGAGATTTTCCCCTCCAAAAAAATAAATCCCCAATATTGTTGGCAACGACCAAAGAAACTGAAAAATAAATCCCCTATATTGTTGGAAACGACCAAAGAAACCATGTATACAGAGCTAAAGAATAAATCTAAAATGTTGTGCGGAAAGATCAAAATAGGTATAGTTTAATTGTAGAGAGCTTAGGTGTCATCTACACTCAACGGTTAAATGAAAAATATAAAAATAAACCGCAAACAAAGTTCAATGCAATAAAAATTATTAAACCCTAATTGTGCCCTGAAATAAAGTCATTAAACCCTAATTGTGGCTATTTCAGTCATTCTCAATCTTAGGAGATTTTTTATATTTCATCCTGTTCTGTTCTTATGAATCTTCTTACTAGTAGATAAAAAGGAATATAGATGGAGCAGGACTAGGATTAAATTAAATGAAAAGAAATCACTCCTTTGTGTGTTTGGTATTTTTCTTACAACTAAATAAAAAGAACATAGATGGAGCAAGACTGGATTCATATCAATGGAAGGAAGAAACAATTCTCTGACAGTAATAATTGGTTTTCAATCAAATAAAAAAAATGTTTTAAATCAATTTTTTTTTTTTAAATTAACATAATATCTTTATAATAAAATTTAGTATGTTGGTTTAGGTTTTTTTTTATGAACCCTCCATAAATTTAGTGGTTAAGGTTAATAATAAATAATCTAAGATTGAGTGAGTCTATACAGATTGAGTGGGTATAATGATTAAGAGTGTGTATTTTCTCTTGAAATTGAGTGGACCTAATGATTAAAAACACTTGTTTTCTCTTAAAATTGAGTGGGCCTAATGATTAAGAACATGTGTTTCCTCCTAAAAAAATCATAAATTCAAAACCAAAAATAAAATATGTATACCTTTCTTATACACCAATTTAATTTCTGACTTAACTATAATTTTAAAATTATATTAAAAATTTACAATTATCTAAAAAATAAATCCAAAGCCAAACAAAGTGCCATGCAATAAAAATTATTAAACCCTAATTGTGCCTTGAAATAAAGCTCATTAAACCCTAATTGCACTTATTTCAATCATTCTCAATCTTGGAGATTTTGTATATTTCATCCTGTTAGGTTCTTATGAATACTTTTACTAGTAGTTAAAAGGAATATAGAGGGAGAAAGACTAGGATTAAATCAAATGAAAAAAAAATTCAAAACTTTTTAATTTCATTCCGTTTTGTGATTGGTATTTTTTTTACTGCTAAATAAAAATAACATAGACGAAGAAAAACACTGGATTCAAATCAATGAAAGGAAGAAACAATTATTAGACGGTGACGGAGCAAATGGCTGGATTCAAACCCATGGAAGGAAGAAACAAATAAAAAATAAATAGGTTTCGAATCAAATAGAAAAAATGTTTCGAATCAAATTTTAAAAAAATTAACATAATACTTTCATGATAAAATTCAGTATGTTAACCTAGGTCTTTTTTAGGATCCCTCCACAGACTTAGTGGCCATAAAATAAAATAAAATAAATGTCATAAAAAATTAATAGCTCTCAATGAACCTATGAACCTATAGTTTTATTAGTTTTTTGGTTTGTAATATTAATAATCTCTTGGATTGATTTAGTGGCCATAAAATAAAATAAAATAAATGTCATAAAAAATTAATAACTCTCAATGAACCTATGAACATGTAGTTTATTAGTGTTTTTGGTTTGTAATATTAATAATCTCTTGGATTTATTAATCTCTTGATTTTAAAATATTTATTTTTAAAGTGTATTGATTTTTGGGAGTTTTGATATTAGTTTGTTGGGTTTATTGATTCTTCGATTTTATTAATTTCTTTAGTTTATTAATAATTTGTATTTATAATATTAGTGTGTTAGGTTTATAATATTAATACTTCCTTGAGTTTATTGATGCTTTGTGTTTATGATATTAGTAAATATCTTGGTTTGTTGATCCATTGAGTTTATAACATTTATCTATTGAATTTTCTAATTTTTTGGGTTGGTAATACTAGTCCCTTTGGTTTATTAAATCCCAATAATATTAAACGCTTGGATTTATTTGTTACTTTAGTTTATAATATTAATAATTCCTTTGGTTTATAATTTAATCCCTTGGATTTATTAATCTGTTGAGTTTAAAATATTAAATCCGAGGCTTTATTAATCGTTTGGGTTTTTTGGGTTTTTTAGTCCCTTGAGTTATTAAATTCAAATATTAAGGGTTAAATAGTAGTACTACAGTTTAATAGTAATCCATGGTGCAATGTCACATTATGATAAAGATTGTCTCCACACGACAATAAACCATGGTCAACCATTGTCAATCATCATGAGCCATAGTCGATCATGTTGTACCATGGTCGAATGCCAGATTGTGAGAAATATTGTCTCAATATGAAAATCAACCATGGCCAACCATGGTCATTCTTGGTTCAACGTTACATTGTGACAAATATTGTCTCAATGTTTAAATAAAGCATAGTCAACCATGTTTATTTCACGGTTTATAATACTTATCTAAGGGTTTATTTACTTAATGGTCTATAATATTAATGTCTTAGGTTTAATATTATTCCCTTGTTTTTATAAACCCTTAGATTTTTCGTATTAATCTCTTGGGTTTATTATTTTTTTGGGTTTTTAATATCAATCCATTGGGTTTATTGATCTACTGGTTCATATTCCATGAGTATAAATAATTCATATGTTTTATAATATTAACCCTTGGGTTTAATATAAATCCTTTGTGTTTGTAATAATAGTCAATCATGGTCCAATGTCATATCGTGACAAATATTTTGTCAATATGAAATCAAATATGGTGGATCGTCGCATTGCAACAAAGGTTGTCTCAATATGAAAATGGGTCATGCCAAACTATGTTTATTTTTCTCAGTTTATTAATTGTTTGAGTTTTTAATATTACTTTGATCAGTTTATTGATTGTTTCAGCTTTTAATATTAGTTTTATCGAATTATTTATTCCTTGGGTTTATTAATCATTTTTGTTTATAATATTAATGGCTTAGGTTTATAATATTAATAATCCCTTGGGTTTATAATAATAATAATGTTCCATTGGGTTTATTAAACCCCAATATTAAGTGTTAAAAATTAGTCCTAGGGTTTAATATTAATCTCTTGTTTTCTAATTTGATTTCTTGAGTTTGTTGATCTTTTATGTTTATAATATTTATCCATTGGATTTACTAGTTGATTGGATTTATCATATTAAACTCTTGGATTTATTAGTCATTTCAGTTTATAATATTAAAAATCACGTGTGTTTATTAATTCCTCAAATTTAATTGATATTTTGAATTTACTTAAAGTAAATATATGAAATATATTAAGAATCATATTAACAAATATATAAAAATTATTGGATATATTAATAAGAGATATATACTTAATATAAATAATAATAGAACATTGTTATTATGTTATATTTGAATTATATTATAGTTTAAGTTATAACAATTAATATAGACAAAATTTAATAATATATTATTATGATATATTTTGTTATTAAATTATATATATATATATTATTAATATTAACTATATGCCTACTATATATATATATATATATATATAATATGCATATGGTTAATATTATTAATATATTATAAGTAAATATATAAAATATATTGGTATTTCTAGTCATAAATATATAATAATTATTTTTCTAAAATACATAATATTAATAAGAACTAAATGTTATTATTATGTTGTAAGTGAATTATATTAATGTTTTAAATATAGCTATTAATATATTAACAAAATTTTATGTAACAATTGTATATTATATTAAGATACAAAATAATGTTAACGTAATAAGTATAATTATATAAATATAGAATATTATGGCTATTAGTATTTATATAGTTATTAATAATTTAAATATTAATTTTTTAACAAAATACATCTTATAAGTATTAATGTGGTGGGTGGTGAATATAGGTATATCGTTGTATATCAACTATATTGGTAAATGTGGTTGTAAATCTCTTTCATATAAGTCTATCGGTGTATATCAACCACATTAGTAAATGTAATTGTGCTAATAGATAATAACTTTTCATAAGGTTGTCTCTTCCTCCTCCTCTATTTTTTTTTTTTTAATTAAAAAAAAACATACATATAAGCAAGAATTTTGTAACATAGTTATTGTAGAAAGCTTCCAAAAATATAAAGACAATATTATCCCAAAAAGTAACTTTTAACTGCAAAATAGCACTAGAAAAATGATCAAAAGCCTTAAAACAACATTTGAGTAGGTTACCATAGCCTTGGACTGTCCCAACCATAACCTGTAAACCGAGTTAGATATTTAGTGAAAAATTAAACGAGAAAGTCCCAATTTAGAATATAGGCACAAAGTGTGCACGTTGAATTGAATTGACAACAATTTCTTCATAATATATGTAGCCCGTAACCATAGTAAAAGCTTTTTTTTTTATAGAAAATTTGTTGATGTATTTAGTTCCTTGTGGATGTGTTGAAAGATGGGTTTTCAGAAGTGATTCCTTATCTCCTCAATTGTTATTTTCCAAGAGGTTAGGTTTAGTACTTCTTGCTATGCTTTACCTGCCAGCCAATGTATTAGTCAGTTATAATTTCCAATAATTTGAATGCATTTTATATTTTTTTTAAAGCAAGAAACATAGAATCACAACAAGTAATTAGTTCACTTTTTATTCCTATTTTCCGAGAAGTTAGGTTTATTACTTCTAGCTATACTTTACTTGCCAACCAGTGTATTAGCCACTTAGAATTTCGAAGAATTTGAACGCATTTTATATTTTTTTTAAAGCAATAAATATAGAAGCCCAACAAGCAATTAGCTCACCTTTTTTGTTTGTTCCTCTCTGATGTAGGAGTGTCAATCGTAACCATATTATATTGTCGGAGGCCCAATTGTTGGAGGCCCAAAGAGGTCATGCGTAATTTTGTACATATATATTGTTTTTCACTCATTTTAATTAGGAATTTAGAATATTTTGATGTTCTCTAATTATAGAAATAATGTAGATCATTGCATTGTTAGTATATTTAGATGAGTTAGTGTTTCAGGAAATTGGGCCATTGTAAATGGTTCCAAGTGTAAGGTTAGTTTTTGGGTCATTTCAGAGAACTACACAAAACAAATGCCCCTTTTCTGTCAATTCCTGTGGAGATATTTCTTGGACAACAATGTTGTATATGAGATTGCATGTTGTATATGATATTGTATGTACAGTAGATGAGACAACTCTCGAGGATTAGAGAGATATATATAGGTTTCTTGTAACAATGAGGTCGGAGAGGCTCAAGCAAGAAACTATTGTAATTTGTGTAAATATTCTATTATGAAATGAAATAGAATCAGACCTTCATTCATTTTCATGTATCTCTTTCTTGGCCTCAATATATGTATATTTATACCAAGATGAGAGGGGATGGAAGTTTCCACGTTAATGTTAACTCATTAACATGTGATCTGTGTTATTCATTCACTAAAATTGACTACATTTATACTTCAACAAACAATTTTTAATAACTTCCTAACTACCTAACCGAACATAACATAATCCTGTATGATTCTCGTAGGATTACAACATTCCCCCCTTAATTCGAAGGGACATCTGACATACCAAGCAAATATCTAAATTTTTCAAACTTTTCATGACCTAATTCTTTGGTAAAAATATCTACAATTTTTGCAAAAGTTGGAAAATGTGTCAGATGAATTTTTTTGGCTTCTACATGATGTGGAATCAAATGATATCTGGTGTTGATATGTTTGGTTCGATCATGAAACTTTGGATTCCTGGAAAACTGAATTGCAGAAGAGTTGTCGACAAATAGAGGAGTTGAAGCTCTTTGTTTCTCTTGTAAATCTTCGAGTATTTTTCAAAGCCAAAAGATTTCCTTAGTGGCTTGAGCTGCTACAACATATCCAGCTTTGGTGGTAGAATAAACAAGAACAGATTGCTTCACGATATCCAATTGATGGCTTTTGATTCAAGATTCATCGAATATCTAGAAGTTGAGACTCCATTTTCTTTATCTCCATCAGAATCTGAATCTGAATAACTAGGAAGATGGAAGTATAAAATTTTGGAATATTTTATGCCATATGTTTGAGTTCCTTTTAAATATTTCAAAACTCTTTTTGCTGCTACCCAATGCCCCTCATAAGGATGATGCATAAACCTGGAAAGTATTCCGACAACAAAGGTTATATCAGGAGGAGTAATAGACAAATAAATCGAGCTTCCAACAAGTTGCTTGTACTTTGTTGGATCTTCAAACGACTTTCCTTCTTCAGAAGTGAGTTTCAAATTCTACTCCATTGGAGTAGAAACAATATTACATTGCGTCATACTATATCTGTTCAATAATTTATCAACATATTTCTTCTGAGAGATGAAAATATGTTATGGTTTTTTATCAACTTCAATTCCAAGATAATAATGAAGTAAACCTAAATTTGTCATATCAAAAACATTTTTCAATTCCTCCTTTATAGATGATATGTATTCATCATTGTTTCTTGTGATCATTAAATTATCAACATATGCAACTAGATATACAACTAATCTTCCAAATTTCTTAATGAAAATATTTGCCTAATCTAGGTCAAAATGTTTATAGTTTAATTTAAGAAGATGTTCAGTTAGCTTCTCATACCATGCTCGTGGCGCTTGTTTCAAGCCATACAAATACTTCATTAGTTTTCAAAACTTTTGTTCTTTCCCTTTAACGAGAAAACCTTCTAGTTGAAACATGTAAACATCTTCTTTAAAATATCCATTTAAAAAGGCAGTTTTGACATCCATATGATGAATTTTCCATTCTTTCTGAGCTGCTATAGCAAAAAAATATCAAATAGTGCCTCATTTGGCTATAGGAGCAAAATTCTTTGTATATTCGATACCCTCTTTCTGTGCATATCCCTTTGCTACAAGTCTTGCTTTGTGTTTTTCTATTGAACCATCAGCTTTAAACTTAGTTTTATAAATCCATTTGCAACCAATAGGTTTGATGGAAACAAGAGGATTCACCAACCTCCACGTGCCATTTTTTATGAGAGAATCATATTCCTTTTGCATTGCATATTTCCACTTTTCATAACTAGCAGCTTCTTCAAAACAAGTAGGTTCACAATCCACAGAAAAATTAAATTCACAATGAGAATAGTTACCTGCGGAACTTCCAGCCTTAAACTCATCATATTTCTTTGGAAATGTTCAAATACTAGTTGAAATTTGCAAAGGTTGTGTAGGAAGTTGTTCAGGAAGTTTCTCATTTCCTTCATTTGGCTTAATTCTTTTCATTTCTGTGATTTTTTATGTAGAAACACTTGCATCAACTAATTCCTCATCAGCAACAACAAAGTTATCATCATTAACCACAATTGATTTCTCATCATTGAGAGAAGGAAACTCCAAAGACTGATATAATATAGGAATTACCCCTTCACGATGGGGAAGTATATTATCTTATTCATAATAAAACTTTTGAGGCACAAAATTTTCTATTTGATTAAGTTGTCTATCAATAATGAGGGAATCTTTATTATTCTCAAAAAAATTACATCTTTTGACAAAATAAACTTTTTATTCTCTTCATCATACGATCGGTATGCCTTAGAAGTCATGGAATACCCTTAAAATATACATTTTCAGCTTCGTTCACTCAACTTATTCCTCTTATGTTTAAGAATCAAAGCATAACATTGAGAACCCAAAATTCAGAAATGTTTGACAGTAGGAAGACAACTATACCATATTTCATATGGAATTATGTTGTTAATGATAGAGGGAGGGCACCGATTTCTAATGTGTGCCACACAGAGCACGACTTCTCCCCAAAACATTAATTTTACATTCTTAAAAAACATCATTGACCTTACCATATTAAGAAATGTTCGGTTCATTCTTTCAGCAACACCATTTTGTTGTGGATTATATGGTATTGTGGTCTGGTGTTTGATGCCATTCTCTTGCAAATATGTTTCAAAAGACTGTGAAGTATATTCTCCTCCATTATCAGTCCTTATAGTACCAATAGTAAGTTTTTCTTAATTTTTTATCAAGAGATTAAATTTCTTAAACATATCAAAAACTTGTGATTTTTCTTTCAGCAGATAAACCCATCACATCCTCGAATAATCATCAATAAAAGTGAGTATGTATTTATTTCAATTTGCAGTTGGTACAGACATTGGACCACATAAGTCAGAGTGTATGAGACTTAATTTTCTTGTAGCTCTAGACTTAGAATTATGAAAAGACTGTTTGTGATGCTTGCCCAATATACAAGCATTACATGGGGTCAATTTTTTGGGAACTGTTAGAAGTCCGTTAATCCACCGTTTTTTCATAATACGAATACTTTCATAATCAACATGACTGAAGTTTGCATTCTGTAATAAAGAGGAAAAATTATCATTTTTCTAAACCAAATAAGTTGTGTTCAATGCAACAGATGACATGCCATGCAACTTCAATAATTTATCTTCTTCCACACCAGTCATTACAATTTTATTGTCAACTGCTCTTCTAATCTCTACTTTACCATCAAATATGTGAATGGAATGTCCCTGTTGTCTTATGTGTATAAGAGATAATAAATTTATTTGGAACTACTAAAACTAAAGAACACCATTCAAAATATAATTTGAAAGTCTAGGAATTTTTAACTGAATTGAACCAATCCCCAATGGTTTGATTTGGTAATTATTATCAAAATACACTACTTCATCAACATTATCACTTAATTTATCAAAAAAATCTCTTCAAAATGTCATATGACATGTGGCAACTGTGTCTAGAACCCATATGTCATACCATGAAGAAAAATCAGTATTAAAAACATCTTCTGTGTGGAAATTAAAATGAGCGACAACATAATGTGCATTCTCAGAAGACTTTCCTCTATCTGAAACTATATGATCTTTCTTTTCAAGCAAATGTTCTCTTTTTTCATTATTTTTCTCCTAGGGAATTCTACAATTTGTAGCAATATGTCCAAGTTTTCCACATCTAAATCATTTTACAGCTAGTTTATCAGAAAAATTTCTTTGTTGTTCATTTCGTTCTCTATCTTCGTGAATATTTCTGCCCCCCTACCTCTATAATTCTTCCTACCTCGACCTCTATTACCTATAGTATTTCTGAAAGATTCCTCCTGAGGTTTCTGGACTTTTTGAGAAATACATAGGGTTTCAGTATTAGAACTATGTGATGCTTCTTTCTTGCCAAAAGCCTTCTCTCTTTCTATAATTTTCCCTACTAATTTGTCAAAATCTATATCCTTTAATTCCCCACTAGCTTGGAGAGATTCCAAGTAGTGTGAATAATTAGGGTAAAGAGCTTTTATAAAGGCAGTAAGTGGAAAATCAAATTTCACTCCAGTACATTCAATTTTATGATTGATGGCTTTAATTTCAGAGGCAAGTTTTAGAGGATCATTATCACTCATTTCCAGATTAAATAACTTCAAAATAATTGAATTATCTCCAATTTAGAATGTGAATCATAAAGCTCTTTTAGTTTTTTTATGGCATCATAAGATGTTTTACTCTAAGTAATGTATCTGCTTACCTCTTCTGAGACTGAAGCGGAGATTAAGGCAAAGGCCTTCTTATCCTTACTTTTCCAAATTGCTAGTTGTTTTCGCTCATCGGGCTGTTGTGGTGCATCATCTCCTTCTCCTTCATAAACTCCATCCCATATATCATTAAAGATAAGAGTATTTTTAACTTTCCCAAACCACTCCTGGTAATTTTTCTTTCTGGAAAGGACAACCCCAATTAAGGACACCAAGGAGTTCATTTTTTAGATAATCTTACAAAAAAAATTGTAAAACTCTATCCTAAATCACTGCCACATAATTATTCTAAAAAAAACTTTTGTTTTTTAAAAATCTCCTTACACTAATTTCTCTTAAAAAATAGAGTTTTAACTTGAAAATTCAGTGACATTTTTGTTTTATCACTAAAAAGAACTGATTTTTCTTAGATAAAAACTATGTTTTAATTACAACAATTCTGCTTCAACCAAAATCTCCACCACAAATTTCTTTAAAAACAGAGTATTTAACGTACTGATCCTTTACATTGGGTATACAACATCACCTTCACTGTGCAACACTGATTCTGGAAAAAATAAATTAAAACACTGATTTTTTTTGTTTGCCACAGCACTGTAGTCATGCACAAACGCTAACAAGACAGTCACCCCTGATTTTTTGTTTGCCACAACACCGCAGTCAACCGTTGATTGAAGAAGTAGCAAACAGGTACAAATGCTCGCACCAATCAAATGTTGAAAGCAACACAACCAAACTACAAACAGATTTTGCCACAGGGTTGGAGTTCTCACCAAATCCAAATGCACTCACTCCAGATGGTCAGCGAGCACACTCTCTCTTCAAAAAAGGAGGATTCAACATTTGAAATTAACTAGCTCTGATACCACTATTAACTCATTAACATGTGATCTGTATTTTTCATTCACTGAAATAGATGACATTTATACTTTAGCAAACAGTTATTAATAACTTCCTAACTACCTAACCGAACATAATAGAATCTTGTACGATTACAACAGTTAATTCAATTAGGTTTTGGATCTATGCATAGCTCCTAAATCAAATAGGGGTGTGAGGGACAGAGAAAAAGGAATGAATTATTGATGTGCCTTGAATGGCTTAGGCCATGTTCTATTGTTACCTGAATTGTGATTTTAATACATTTCTCGTGTTTTATTTCAGTAAGTTGTAAACCTTTTCACTCAAGTCAATACCTCGCAAAGTTAGAAGGACAATAGTGGAGTCCTTTCCCAATTGCATAGTGTGGTAAGTTTCTGCATAGGAAGGAATTTGATTTTCGTTGAAGGATAGTGAAAAATTTCCATTAAAGGGCCTTGAAAATATTGCAAAACGTGAAGGAATACATGTTGCACAGGGAATGGGATTAACGCACAAATGCTACAGTGGGAGGTCAGCCCCTCTGAATATTTTCATATCACAAAGGCCAACCATAGACCGACCAAAAATTTTCGTAGTGGGTTTGTTTGTTAGTCAAGGTAGTCAGGCGTAAGTCCCAGCAAATTGGAGAGTGGGAGACCCCAAATTTAGGCCGAGTCTAGCCAACCAGCGAGAAATTGGTATAGTCAAGTGTCTCACTCAAGAATAAGCAGACCAACCTGTCTATCTCACAAACTATGTGAGTTTTGGGAGTTGTGAATTGGCATCTCCCCTTAAGGTTTTCGTTTAGTTTCTCAAAGAAAAAATATGTTCGAGAAGGGGTTTTCCTTCATGGAAATCGTCGAGTCGAGGAAACCTAGAGGTATATCAAGGTTTTCTTGTTATGATTTTTAAAGTAGCGATAGAAAAAAAGCATTGTTGTGTCATGTGGTATCAAATCCTGCCGCATTAATGCTCTTAGATCAAGAAAGTGTGGAAGAGGTGAAAAAGTGAAGAAAATCACACATACCTAGTGAATGTGGAGTCAAGGAGACATGCAGATCACAAAGGCACAAAATATTGCATATAAATAATTATTCAAGTAGTAGGAGATTTACGGGAAGGAACAAGACTCAAAATAGAGTCTATAGAAAGAAATTCCAGTGAGGTGCAGAGATAGAAAATAGTTTAGAAATTGAAAGGTAACTGGTGTGTTATTTGTTAAATTTTTGGCAAGAAATTAACCCTTGCAGGCAGCAGTGGTAGTAAGAGCTGTAAAGAATTAACAAAATTTTTAGAGGAAGTGGTAAATAATCCTTGTAGCAAGAGAGATTGTTGAAGAAGAAACCCAGTTTTTGTTGGAGAGTGGGGGACAAAGGATTTCCTTAAGAGATGATAATAAGAGGATTTCTTAAGGTGTGGGCAAGTTCAACAGAGACCAGAGAGGAGAAAGGAGTGCTCAAGAGTTTCAAGAGGAGGGAACCAAGGGAATACCAATATCTTGGGCTTAGGAGATGTGGGTGAGGTGTCAGGTAACAAGCAATGGAGAATACTGATTATATGGGGTTGTTTGTGGTTCACAGTGGGAACGTTGAAGCTCTCAAGAAGTGAGGAAAATATATGGCTATTAATGGCCATAATTGGGGTTCAAAAAAAATCTAGAATAGATGAGAAAGGGATGTGAAGAGAAATGGCATGAGGAGGAAATTCATTCAAGAGGAATTTGAGAAGGAGATGATTGAGTTAAAGAAGAGGATGAATTTAGTGAAGATTTTTTTGGAACGAGAAGACCATAGACAAAAATGGAACTCGAGGAGGAGGTTAAAGTTTCTCGTTAAACAAAAGAGTTTTAAGAGCAAGATCTGTGGAGCCAAAAATCTTGGGAGGAAGATAAAGCACCTACTGAGTGCTCAGTTGAAGTAAGGAGAGCTCAAAGAAGTTGAGCCCAAGAAGGAAGTTTACCATTATAGACCTGAGCAAGGCACAGTCCTTAGAGAGGGGAAATATGTTGAGGAGAGATTGTCTAAGAGTCTCATGGACTGTATTGAAAGTCTGAAGCAATAGACGGTTCTGCAAAAAGAGGATGTTGATGAGACACTAATCAACTGTCTCGGGGAACGTGAAGAAGATCTCATGGGAAGTCAATAAGAAGAACCTGTAGCAGATATATCAAAATAAGTTAGATGGCCTTGCGTCTTTAAAATTGGTCTATTTTATGTGAATGCAAACCATATGCATTGAAAATAATGTCCAACAAAGAGGGGAACGCATAAGAACTGCCTCTCAACACCAAGAGAAAGAAAAAAATGAATGTTGTAAACAATTTCTAGGGAGTGCCATAATGGGAGATGAGTAAAATTATGCTGAGGGAAAACAATGGCTCTCATAATATATTTTACAAAGGAGTGAAGGTGGTGATGAGGATAAAGAGAAGAGGCAAACATAAAACCTCGTGGACTATCATAAATGTTCAGAACAACAAATGACACTAAGGTCATCAACATCAGCTCAAGAGCTTCACATTATTCAAACTAATGATTTTTGTTCATGTACAGGTCATTAAGGCAATAGAGGAAGAAAGTCATTACAAATTGTCGCAAAAGAAGTGGAGAATATGGAGATGTCATTAGGTGACAAAGGAAACAATATAGTTCCAAGAGGAGCATCTTTTCAAATGTATAAGATAAATAGTGTACAAGGTTCAAGTGAATCGCTCATGGCACATGATGAAGAATTTGAGTCACTAGAAAAAACACTGTTAGAATTTGATGAATGAGAATGGATGACAGAGGATGAGATTACAACTTTATTTCATTTTAATTTTTTTGATTTGTACGAGAAATTTAATTCCCTAGAGGGAAGGATAGATAACTTAAAGGTGTGAATCCAACATGCTAGGCTATAGCTAGCAGAAAATATAGCTAAGAAATGTGAAAAACAAGTGATGGATAAAGGTTTTGCAAACCTCCGACAAAAGTAATATCATGAGCATACATTGAATCTAGGAGAGAATAAAGATCAACATGAAGATTTGAGTGCAAATATTTCAAATGAGGTCAGACGGCATTACATTTTTCAATCTAACAAGTTGTATGTGGATCTAGGTTGTAATAATAATGAGGGAGAACATCCACACACAGTTATCATGTTATATTCCTAATACATTTAAGTAAGAAAAGAATTGGAGTCTCATAAAAGTCACTATGAAGAAGAACTATTGAAGAGGACAACACAAGAGGCTTGAAGGCCTCATGTTTTTAAAACTAATATATTTTATGCAAATTTCACAGTACCCACGGTTGAGCAAAGCATCCAAAAGGATGAAGAGTGGTAAAATTTATTCCAAAGAGGCAAATTTTGGCTTATTAAGGACATAGACAAGCAAGAAGTCTTAAGTTAGTTGAGCGACATTGTGACAAATATCTTGGTAGGAAGAGTACATGATTGTCTTGGTGCAAGTATAAATATTATTGAAGATGAAATTACAATTCCTGGAAGAGACATAGAGAAAGCAGTCACACATTAGAACCCAACCATTGTGAATTTTTTTGGGAAACAAATATGATGGAAGGATGTTGGAACAGGGTCCCCTAGTGTGTTTTGATATAAATTTTGTAATTATTAGTCTAGCGTAGGGGCTTTGGGGTGGATCGAAGTCCCCAATGTATTATAATGGGTCAAAAGGTAGACCAAGAGTCCGAAAACCATAGTTTTCGGACCATAGGATAGTGCAGGCTAAGATGCTATAAGTAGATGGGATAGATCGAGTGTAGAGGTAAGCTAAGTATGATTGATGCTAGTTGCGAATTGTTGAGATATGTTTTGGGTTGTATTTGGGTAAGGACTACTGCTAGCTCTGTGCACAGAGATGCTCAGTCCTGCTATGTGCGGACCCTGCTGGTTGTGTGCATGGGTTGGGAATCAGGTCTTTAAGTGGATTTTGAATGCTAATGAATGAGAAATATGTTCGGAAGTATCTCTGTGTTATGAGCATTGGCTGCACATATGTTATTTCTGTGATTACATTAATTGACGACTATTTATGCGCACGTGGATGTGATGCTATGAAAAAGGCTAATTGCGTGGATTTGGTCATTATTAGTTGCTTTACTTATGTTTACATGATGTCTATTGGTTTCTGAGCTTCACATTCTGCAAGAATACTGTTAAAGGTTCTGTGATAAGGATTCTTTTGTGAAAATCTGATAGATTCTAACAGGTTTGCCTTGAATTAACTCTCTTTCTCTCAGGGTGCGGAAACCTGGTTCCTGCACCCTCCCATACTACTTCGAGTGAGACCTTGGCTTGCGCAAGCAGGTCATTACTGAAAGGGCCAGTGGTATAGGTATTTGTTGGCAAATCTTAAATCTGAACCTAGGTTAGGACCCCTCAAGCCAACAAATGGTGTTGTTGCGGGACCGAGAGAATTTTGAGAGAGAGAGTGGGTAATGCCACGAGGTCATTGGTGGCCTGAGAAGTCTAAACTTGAAGATTGGTTTGAACAAAAGATACAGAACTTTGCCCTAAAAGAGAACCGAACTACAAAACTAGCTACTGAAAAGTGGAAGAACAAGTATATATTTAGATAGGTATATGAAATCTTCTTCTTGACTTTTGCGCATGAAATAAAAGAGTGGCTAGCAAGGTTAGCAGAGTTCCATACCTATTGGAAAGACAATCAGGTTACGTAGTGGATCCCTGAATTGATCCAACAGTTGGAGAAGGTTGATAAAAATATCACTCCGACTGTAGATCACTGGGTGGATAGTGTTTTAGGGGGATTTGTAACGGAATTCAAAGTCGATCAATTAGTATCTATTCTAAAGTTGAGCAGAGGTTCTTCAAAGGATTCTGAGGTAAGTTCTTGGAAACATTACCGCTGCTAATTAATATGCTATTGTGCGAAAAGGGTATTTTGTCCAGTCACACCGAGTGAATGACCTTCGATCATAGTGGAAGTACGACACAAAGTGGTAAATAATACAGAGTCAATCGAGAAGGGGATAGATCTGTATATAGTCCCTTAAGAGAGCCGCCTACACATGAATAAAATAGCTCCCCAGCTACACCACCGTCAAATCCACGTAAGGGCAAGAATTCTCCTACCCCACCGCCACCACCTGTAGATGATATGGCCATGCACATGAAGTTATCTACCTTTAAGGGTGTGTGGGATGAGGACATGGACCCATTTTGGTTTGTGGTGGAGTCAATATGGACTACGCACAATGTTGTTAGCGATGCTGTAAAAAGAGGGTAGCTATCCTTAGCCTTTGAGGGAAGGGCCTTGGATTGGTTCATGGGATACATTGGTCAGCATACAGATCCATCGATACAGGAATCTAAGGATGCCTTAAAATAGTAGTGTCGGAAGCTTAAGTCATACGCTCAACATATGGTTGACTTAAAAGACTTTAGAGAGGGGCCTACCGATTCTGTATGGGAGGTTGATCAGCGGCTAAAGAAAGTTATGAGGGATGGATAATTTAAGTATGAGGATAAACAGAACAAGGAATGGTTCATTTCCATGCTATTACCACACCTGCACGGGCCTATGGGTTAGCAGACGATTGACACGCAAGAGAAGGCCATGGAAATTTCCATGAAGTTAGAAGTTGCGCCCAAGGACGATGCCCAGTTTTGGATGCAGTAGATCCAAGGCCAGTTAGAGGCAATGCACCTAGAAATCCATAGCTTACAAAAAGAGAAAGGAAAAGAAGTTAGCACATACAATTGGTGCATACGGTGTAGGGCGGCAGGCCACACCAAGGATCAGTGCCATCTGCAGTCAGACTAGATGCAAGATGGGGGGCCTAATCCGTTACAGCCCAAAGATGTTGCTAGACCAAGCAACCCCATGTTGTGGTCCACTGACTATTGAGTAATCGGATTGCATGATACAAACCATTGCCCCGACTTTGTGCCTATGTCCCAGAATTGAAACAATAGTGGTGCAGATTCTCCTCGTTAGTAGGACATGATGAGCACAACTGCCGGACATATGATTTAATGATAGATAGAGGAAACTTGTATAGGGTACAGGCTGACAATTCATCACCATTGTCTCCCTCTAGATGAGGAGGCTCCCTTACAATATGCCGCGGGGTGGGGGGGGGAGAAGTCGGCCACTTCGTAAGGGACTGTCTGAACCTTGCACGACAATCTTGCAGATATTGTAGGCAGTTGGATCATGTGATCAAAGACTATCATGTGCTAATAGCGAAGATGCAGGAGAAACAACAAATGCTAATGAAGAATGCACAAAGGGTTAAGGCGGAACTGCGCGATAAAGGACCCAGTATTAACATACTTATGCGCAGTGGCATGGCCATGGGAGGAGCTGAGGAAAAAGCTGCAGTCGAACTACTTATCAGCAAAGCCGCTAACAAAATGGAAAGCTTGGACTTGCAGAAAGAGAAAGAAACCTTCCTTGAAGCTAGAAAATAATTTTCCAAAAACTAGGCATCTACCTCAAAGGCCCCAATGGATCTGAAAGCAGACGAAGAGGTGAAGTCGTTTCTACAGGCGTGTATGAAGTTAGTACGCAACCATAAGGCTGTATAGAACCTTCAAGCATTGATATATAGCTGCGTAGAAAAGGTTGCCCCACAAGCGGAAGTTAAAGATGTCAAAAAAAATTATAAGCATAATAAAAGGACTAGTCGGGAAATGCGACTAACTACTCAGATTGGAGATTATGAGATGGATCAGGTCGTCCTTGATTTAAGATCCGATGAAAATGTCCTGCCTAAACAGACTTGGCAAAGGATGGGAGAACCCAAGATGGAATGGTCTACTATACAGCTACGCATGGTTAACCAACAGAAGATCATACCATTAGGAAGGCTATCAAAGATTATGGTAGATATCGCGGGAGTTAAGGTGTATGCAGATTTTGAGGTGATTCAAATTGTAGATGATCCGGACCCTTACCTTACGTTGTTAGGACTGGATTGGGATATCGATATGGGAGGTATTATCAACTTGAAAAGACAAAGCATGGTTTTTGAGAAAGAAGATACGCGAGTAATAGTCCCTCTGGATCCAGCGGAGGGTGAGTGGTATAGAGAACCGGTGTGCAAAGGGGATGATGTCGATCATATTTACAAGCTGACTGCCCAGGACGATGATTGGATTAACCATATGGCCGATGGCATGCTATCTTGGGAGAAGGACAATGAATTTTTCTCTCATTGAGATGGTGAGATAGAAAATTGGCAGAAGCGATTGCATGATGTATCTGTGCTACGATGCCTGAAGGTCATAAAGAGCTTCCAGTGTATCTCCTCAAAGGCAAGAGAGTTGCCTTATTTTTATGATTTTGGTAGTGTTAGGGATTTTCTTAAAGCATTCGAAGAAGACATTCCTAGAGAACAAAGGATGTGGGCACTTGACTTAGCTATGCGCGCGACCCCTGCACGATGGTGGGAAACTCATAAGGGGACATTCCAGCCTCCGCCACCCCGTAGGCCAATATTGAAGGACTAGTAGCAGCTCTCAAAGCCTCTGGGTCCGAAATGCAAAACGTTAAAGCAGAGCTGGAGCAATAAATCGCTATGCTACAGGCTAAGTTGTAGCCAGAGACCCCTCCTGAGGTGCGCGCACAAAGGGCTTCGTTAGTCATAGAAGCTACAAAGACCATTACAACACAAATTTCCCAGGGCGCCGAATTATTTGAGATAGCTATGAAGCTATGGTCTACAGTGTAGCGTGATCCTCTTCTGTGCAAATTTACCCAAGCATTGCACCAGAAGGAAGAAGAATTTGAGAAAATGGAGGCTACGATTCCCATGCTTATTCCAGACCAATGCCTGGCATGTCTGCGAGCCAGCCACACGCTCAGGGATGAAATCAAGGGGGTCCACCACAAGAAGCAGGTCCTCAGTGACCACCTCAAGTCATGGGCAGATGAAGCCCTCAAGTTGTCGCAGGATTTGGATGTCGTGGTCAAGCAACTGAATCAGGCCTTGGAAAGTGTTACCATCGCCACCGAAGGCCCTACGTCGCAGAAGTTGGTTAAAATTTCCAAGAATGCTGTCGCGCAAAGCGAAGGAGTTTTTCCTCCCCTGGTCGTCGCCATCAAGTAGCTCAAAGAGAAGATGTAGGCCCCACAGCCGTTGTGACTCGGGACGAGTCACAAGATTGTGTTTGGGGCCTATTGGAATAGGGTCCCCTAGCTGTGTTTTGATATGTTCCAAAGCTATGTTTTGCTATAAGTTTTTTAGTGATTAGTCTAGTGCAGGGGCTTTGGGGTGGGTAAAAGTCCCCAATTTATTGTAATGGGTCAAAAGGTAGACCAAGAGTCTGAAAACCACAGTTTGTGGACCATAGGATAGCGCAGGCTAAGATGATATAATTATATGGATAGATCAAGTCTAGAGGTAATCTAAGTACGATTGATGCTAGTTGTGAACTGTTGAGATCTGTTTTGGGTTGTATTTGGGTAACGACTCTTGTTGGTTGTGTGCGCGAAGATCCTCAGTCCTGATGTGTGCGGACCCCGCTGGCTATGTGCACGAGTTGGGAATCGGGTCTGTGAGTGGATTTTGAATGCTAATGAATGAGAAATTTGTTTGGAAGTATCTCTGTGTTATGAGCATTGGTTGTGTTTATGTTATTTCTGTGATTACATTAATTGATGACTATTGATGCGCATGTGGATGTGATGCTATGAGAAAAGGCTATTTGTGTAGATCTGGTCATTATTATTCGCTTTACTTCTGTTTACATGTTGTCTGTTGGTTTATGAGCTTCGCAGTCTGCAAGAATACCGTTAAAGGTTCTATGATAAGGCTTCTTCTATGCAAATCTGATAGATTCTAACAGGGATGACTCTAATTAACTCTCTTTCTCTCAGGGTGTAGAAACCTAGTTCCTGCACCCTCCCATACTACTTCGAGTGAGACCTTGGCCTGTGAAACTAGGTCATTTCCGAAAGGGCCAGTGGTATAAGAGTTTGTTGGAAAACCTTAAATCTGAACCTGGGTCAGGACCCCTAAAGCCAACAAAGGACTTTTGGAATTTTGGAGAAAGGATAGGAATTTTTGTGAGATGAATAAAATGAAAAGAGGTATGAGACCATTCTATCTTATTATTAACCTTAGACATATTATGTTGTTGGAGGCCCAAAGAGGTCATGTGTAATTATGTACAAACATCTCGTTTTCACTCCATTTAATTATAAATTTAGAATATTTTTATGTTCTCTAATTCTAGAAAGAATATAGATCATTACACTCTTAGGATAATCAGATGAGTTAGCGTTTTTTCAAATTGGGCATTTGTAAATAGTTCCAAGTGTAAAGAATAGTTGTTGGGTAGTTTTAGAGTATTGGACGAATGCCATTTTTATGGAATTTATGTTGAGATATTTTTGGGTCAATAACGTTGTATATGAGATTGTATGTAAGGTAGGTGAGACAATTGGGGGGTTAGAAAGAGAGATAGAGGTTTTTGGGGGATTGGAGAGAGAGATAGAGGTTTCTTGTAATAACCATGTTGGGAAGGCTCAAGCAAGGGGTTGTTGTAATTTGCGTAAATACTCTGTTATGAAATGAAATAGAATGAAACTACCATTCATTTTCTTGTTCAACCGAGAGGCTCATTCTACAATCCAGTATGAGGGACATGTGTAAGTATGTCAAGTCCTAAAAAAAATAATAAAAATATTTTTTTCTCATGTCGGCCAAAAAAAAAAAATTAAATAACCATATAAATAAACAATTAAAAATCTATTAACAAAACAATTAACTCACTTGTTGATATTTCACTTTCACTCTTCAAGTAATAAAATACAGAGGTATAATTTTATAGAGATAAAACATTGAATGTGAGTTATGAGTAAAATATTTTAACATGAATTAATATAAAATCACTCAATACACATGTTATGTAATCTTTATAACATTCAAAAATAGAATTTAAACAGTTAAAAATTACACATTATTTTTTGCACTCTAAAATAAGTTTGTAACAAAAGAAATTTGATCCCTCTCAGCTCATGTTAAATCTGTGTTTTAGATGGATCTATGCTGATATCTATTTCTTGGTCAATATATATATATATATATGGATGAGGGGGGATGAAGTTCCCACGTTAAACCAATTAGGTGTTGGATCTCTAAGTAGCTCTTGGAGAAGATAGTGGTGTGAGGGACAAATAAAAATGAATGAATTGTTGTTGTTGCTTGAATGGCTTCACGTTTTATTTCTATCTGAATTTGTGTTTTTAATATAGTTCCAGTGTTTTATTCTAATGAGTTGCAAACCTTTCCACCCAAGTCAATTTCTAGCGAAGTGATTAGGATGGTAGTCGAGTCCTTTACCAATTGCAGAATGTTTCCACATAGGAGGGCATTTGATTTCCGTTGAAGGATAGTATGGAGCTGCAATTAAAGAGCCTTGAAAATATTGAAAAACATGAAGGAATACTTGTCACATAGGTAGTGGGATTAACACACAAATACCACAGTACCACAGTGAGAGGTCGGCCCCTTGAATATTTTCATTTCATGTAGACCAATCATAGACTGACCCTGAATTTTCATTGTGGGTTCGTTGGTTAGTCAGGGTAGTCAGGCATAATTCCCAAAAAATTGGAGAGCAGGTGACTGCCACTTTAGGTCACATCCAACCATCCTGTGAGAAATTGGTATAGTCGGGCGTCACAATTAGAAATAAGCAAACCATCTTCTCCTTCTCGGAAATTGTGTTTGTTTTGGGAGTTGTATCTTTTCCGCTCCCCTTAAGGTTTTCATTTAGTTTGTTAAAAAAAAGGGTGGTTCGAGAAGTGGTTTTTCCATTATTGAAATTTTGGAGCCGAGGACACCTAGAGGTATTTCAAGTTTTTTTTGTTGTGCATTTTAAAGTATCGACGGAAAATGTTTTGCCACACACCTATCCGTTACTCTCTCTATACCAATTCTAAAATGTACAGAGTTGTTCCTTGACATTCTAATCATCTGCCCCCCTACAGCATCTACAGCATCTATCTCCTTATGCGACTCCATAAAAAAAAAAAAAACAACCAGAAGGCACTGAGAAATAATTGGGAAATTGATCTTTCTTTGAATATTTTTGATTTATTTGAAGTTATATTTTCTAAAGTGAGACAAAATATTTCAATATTTTTGAAGAATATTGTTTTATGAGATTTTGAAAATGACCTTGTTTATAAGTAACCAGATTCCCCAAGAAAAAAATATTGGAAGGGAAAAAGGGTTTTTGTATTTTTTGTTCCAATGTTGAAGTGTATCTTCAAAAGAATATTGATCTATGTTCTCTGTTACATCCAAATCCAATAAATTTTGTTTCCAAATTTCCTTGGAAATCTTACAAACCACAAAAATATGGTCAACTAATTCTTCCTTAATCCTTCTGAGGCCACATAGATTTGGCCGCAAAAAAAACCTAAACCTCTCTTGTGGAGATTTTCCAAGTTAATATTTTATTTTACAAGGCTAATAAGATGAATCATTTCAGCTTGTTAAAAGTATTCCATATCCAAATTGAGATATTCCACTGGTAGACTTCCTAGACCACAACAGAATGAGCAATGGATTCATAAAAAAATAAAAATCCTTTCACCCTACCATGAGACGTGTCCCAAATCCAAAAAAGCATATCCTTTGAGTTATTTGAGCTAACATCATTGTTATAAAACTCTTTTATGAAGGAGTTCCATCTAGGGCCAAATAACCAACCAATCCCAATTCAACAGGATCAAGGAGTAACCATTAGAGAAAAGTGTAGACTCCACTCTTTTGACATTGTTTAGGTAATATTAGTCTTTGGAAGTTAAGAGGTGAATCAATTCTTGCTCCACCAATAAAGGGACCCTTTCCAAGAATCACGTGTTTACCATTCCCAACTTTCGAGAAGCCAATGGAAAGGAAAAGGAAAAGAGTTTGTTTGGCTCTTCCAAAAAAATGGAATCTATGTATACTGGCTTATTTGTTTGTAGCTCTTCTAAGCCAATTCATCACAAACATCCTTTTAAGATACTTTTCCTTAATTACTTGGCTCCAAATCTAACTACCAAACAAAGCTTTCCACAAATTCTTCATCAAGCCAAATAACAAATGTGTCATCATTGAAACAAAACCAATATTTTAGTTTCTTATGCAATTTTACCTTTCCTTATTTCCCCTTTTCGAGTTAACCCTATTTCGCCACCCCATTCTTTTCATTATTTATCTTAGGTTGAAATTGATTATTCCCACATATCTTAATATTTATTTATCCATTTTTTTAATATTTAAGTCAAGCCTCCCATTTCTTTAAATTACATTTATTTAATTAATATAACTAAAAATAATTTACATTTTAATCTTTTGAATTGTTCCCAAATTTTATCTCCGTTCAATGGTCACCACTACCTTTATTAAAGATATAACTTCCTCCATGGGGTGCGATCAATGGAGGGAACGATGTATGTTCTGTTAGAAGACACGACGGACTTACATTTGGCTCAATTTGGTAATGGCATGGCAATGATCAGGTAAGAGGACTTGGACTTTATACTCGATATATTTTCACTGTAAATGCATGTTCATTGATATGGGGTGGTGGAGGTACCTTACAAAAGGGGGTGTAGGTGAGGTTCAATCCTCACTCTCTTGCACTTGGTTTCATGTTGCAGCGAATTTTTTAAGCTCTGCTTTGTGAGCAAATTATTTTGGCTCTAGTTGTAAGAGGTAACTTACAAGATTTTAATTGTCATACATTTGTGGAGTATTGTTGTTGTGTTGGTTGCCTTTTGTGATTGTTTGTTAGGCCGTTGGATAAATTTTTATTCTAATTATAGTCCTGCAATCATCTTTGATTACTGGATGTCTGGTGTTCCGTTTATGTTGATGTATTTTCATTTCTTTTGGCTCCTTCTAATATATATTCTAAACTATACTTGTTAGGAGTCAAATTTTCTTCATATTTGGAGGTTTTCTATATTTCTTGGTTTTTCATCTTTAATCTCAGAAAACTCTTATTGTGAATGTAATCACCATATATTCTCTTTTAAGCCATACAAAATATTACAGTTCAAAAAACACTTATAACTAAAACATTACATTTAAAATTTTAAATAAATATATAAATATTTTTTTATTATATTAAAATAAATTAACATAAATTCAATTCATTTTCGAACTTCTAAAATCATAAAATATATCTAGCTTTTTATTCATGTGTTAATAAACTAAATGAGTGGTTAAAATCAAAATACCAACTAGAAAAGAACCAGACATCCTATTCGGCTTAATCTTAAAGGGAAACATCTTTTTTTATTTATGGGGCTTTTATCATTTTCCTAACCATCTACCTCACATGTGATTATCATGTCTTGGTCTCCAGCAAATTGTCGCCCCAAACCAAGTAATAATACAAAATGTTATTTCACTTCGCACAAAAACTTCTATCAGGAAACGCAGTCAAGAAGTCACTATCTTGTTGCATAAAAATTAAAAATTCAATGATTTGACTGCAAATAAAGAGATCTTGGAATCCATGTCCCGCAATAATATGAAATGTTATTTTGCTTGAACAAAAAATTCTATCAGGAAACAGAGTCCTGAAGTCATTAACTTGTTACGTAGAAATTGAAAATTCAATGATTTGACTGCACATAGAGAGCTTGGATTGGGATACAAGCAATAATATAAAATGTTATATCACACAGAGGAGCAAGTCAACATATGGCCACATCAAATCAAAATTCTATAAACTGCAAATTGACTTTGAATTGTGACGAACCTGGGCAGTCAAACCTAACAAATAAAATATGTAAATATTTTTAGCAGACACCTGTAGACAATTGACTGCTGCACTCAATTATGCAAAATATTTTTAGTCGCCTGTAGACAATTGACTGCCGCATTCACAGCACTCTTAAAGCTCATATAGGCTTGTTATATATTCACCGGATCCTCCAGCTTTGGTCACCAATATTTTTCCTTCCGTTTGTGCAAATTTACTTATTGAGAGAGAATTCATAGCATGCCATCCAATTCCAGGGAAAAGATAAGTATGTCTTTTGAGTCCAGGCACATCCCCAGAAAGGGCAAGTGAAGGATGTTGAGATATTAATTTTACTGTTAGTTAGGTGTTATTACATTTAATTCTATTGTTTACTTTAGTTCTATTCCAGTCATTTATTATTGATGTTTACAGTGTAATCTATTTAACTATTTTTGAATATTGAGAAAAGTAAATCTGCTTCAATTTCTCGCTCTCATTCTAGCCACTTGTTATATTTGTTTGAAGGGCTCTGGCAAAGAGCCGCCTTCTATTTCCGGTGATCAGTCAAGATCAGAGTGTGAAAAACCCTGTAGTCCTTTGTATTTTCGAAAAACAGAGCATTTCATTTTAAAGCAAAGAACAGAGCTTTCATTTTGAAAGAACAGAGGATTTCCTTTTATAAGCAGAGTATTTGTTTTGTATGCGCGGGAGTTTAAAATTATTTGAAGGACAGTGGTCCCCAGACCATGTCGCAGAAGTCAATTGAATCGCGTTGTTTTGAAGCCTACGTCAGCAGGAAAATTTTCGGACGTGATGTGTTTTATGAGGCGGATTGAAATCAGTTTCGCGTCACATTTTGAAGCCCGTACACAAGCCCAAATTGGACGCGATATGGCTATAGGGCAGATTGGAATCCTCATCGCGAGCACAAAAATTCTCATGACATCAGCCAGATTTGTAATGCGATTTGTGTTTGCAATTTGGTTTGATGTTGTTTGAAGTTCGGGCGTTTGTCAAAAGGTTTCATTGAAGTTTTGTTTTATTAATTTTACAACGCGCGATGAACTTTATTTCGTTTAAAGTTTTGTTATGTGTTTTTTGGTTAAGTTTATTATTGCGCAAGCATAAAGGTTTTAAAACCTTTGGAAAGGTATGTCATGTTATGTTTTAAAACATATTAAAACATATAATGCGCATTGTATTTTAGGTGGGCCCGAAAGTCTTTTAAATAGACTTTAGTTCAGTTTTTTTTTAATATAGTTTTATTTTATGTTTTATATGCTATGGCATATATAAAACAAAAGGGCCCCGAAAGTGTAATGTAATGTTTTGTTTTTGAATAGCACAGCAGTGCGAAATATAATTTTACATAGCAGTGTAAGTTTTAGTGAAAACAGAGTGTTTTATTTTTGCACAGACAGAGTGCAATTTTTGTAACAGTGTGAGACAGAGAAGAGTTTTTTTTCTGCACTGTGTTTATGCAGCAGTCAGAAATTTTGTAAATCCCTCTATGTGAGGAAGTTTGTAATTTTTTTTGAAAGTTAATGAAATAGAGTTTTAACAGTGTGAAACTTTGTCCTCCTGAAGCAAAAATTTTATAATTTCTCTGTGTTGAAAGGAGAGCATTATTCTCTCTATTGTTTGTTCTGGAATTTTCATAAATTCCAACATGGTATCAGAGCTAGTCCAAACTCTTTGAAGGGGTCAAAGAAGCTAAAGGAAGGAGTTCTTTGTTGCAGCAGCTTCTCTAGCAGAGTGAAGACTTAGTCAAGAAGAATCCAAGGTATTTCTCAAGTCATTTTTTTTGTGTTACTGTTGAGCCAGTCAGTTGTTTTAAAAACACAGTCAAGTATTTTGAAGCATAGTTAAGAGTGCAAGAATCGCTGGAGCCAACACTAGCATGGGTATTGGAAATACTCAGCTCCCACAATTTAATAGGAAAAACTATGACTACTGGGCAATAACCATGACAGCCCTGTTTGCTTCCCAAGACTTATGAGAACTTGTTGAGGATGGCTTTGAAGAGCCAGCAAATGAAAATGAGTTTAATGATTTAACTCAGGCAGAGAAGGAACTGTTGAAGAGCAATAAGAAGAAGGATTCAAGAGCCCTCTACTTTTTGTATCAAGCAGTGCATGAGAGTGTTTTTCCAAGGATAGCAGCAGCCAAGAGATCCAAAGAAGCATGGAAAACTCTCAAGACAGCCTATCAAGGCATGGAGAAAGTGAAGACAGCAAAACTTCAGTGGCTGAGGAGAGACTTTGAGACTCTCTGCATGAAGGAGTCAGATAACATTGACTCATTCTTCACACATGTGATTGGAATGGTCACATAGATAAGGTCTCATGGAGAGACCCTTGAAGAAAGGAGGATTTTGGAAAAACTCTTGAGGAGTCTACCCTCAAGGTTTGATGTGATTTTCACCACCACAAAAAGAGACCAAGAATCTCACAAAATTTTCAGTAGATGAGCTACATGCATCACTGATGACACATGAGCAAAGATTGGGTAGAAATGAAAACTCATCTCTGAAACATTCCTTTAAGACGCAGATGTCCTTTGGAAGAGGAAGAGAGCAAGTCAGAGGAAACAAGATAGGAAGAGGCAGAAGCCAAAACGGAGGTGGAAGAAACAGTCCAGCAAATGCTCAAGGAAGGGGCATCAATCCAAATCAGCAACAAGGCCAAGGCAGCAACCAACAAAGTGGTCAGCAACATGCTCAAGGAAAAAGGTATGATAAATCCAATGTCCAATGTCACTATTGTAAAAAATATGGACATTATGCAAATGAATGTAGGAAGAAGCAACATGATATGGGTAATAGAACAAATGCAAATTTCACTAGAGAAAATATCAACCAAGATAAATTGTTTTTAGCTTGTAATATGGTTGAGGAAAAGAGTGAATATTTATGGTTTCTAGACTCCGGTTGCAGTAACCATATGACAGGAAACATAGCCATGTTTTCTATGTTAGATGAGAGTGTGAAGTCACAAATCACACTAGGGACTGATAGTAAAGTTTTTGTTATGGGAAAAAGAGATGTAAATGTTTTAACAAGGAAAGGTGAAAAGAAATCCATAGCAGATGTCTATTATGTTCCAGGAATGAAATGTAACCTCTTGAGTATTGGATAGATTGTTCAAAAGGGGTACAATGTTTTCTTTGAGGATGATGTTTGCACCATCATGGATAAACCACCCAGCAAACAATGTATTACTGAAGTGAAGATGACAAGGAATAGGATGTTCCCTCTCAGAATGAGAGCAGATTTGAAAAATGAAGAAGAAGTAGCAACAGTGACACAAGAGGCTTTCCAAAGCGAACCAAAATATGACAATTGGTTGTGGCACTTGAGATTTGGACATCTCAACTTTGGAGGTCTTAACTTCTTAAACATAAAAGGAATGGTAATAGGTTTGCCATTGATTGAGAAACTAGACAGCGTTTGTGAAGGTTGTATATTGGGGAAAAAACGTAGAGAAAGTTTTCCTTCCGGGAAAAGCATAAGGGAAAAGGCACCCTTAGAGATTTTCCACTCAGATTTATGTGGACGGATGCAAACTCCATCACTTGCTGGTAGCCACTATATGTTAACATTCATAGATGATTTTACAAGAAAAACTTGGGTTTACTTTTTGAAAAACAAAAGTGAAATGTTTGAAATATTTTGCAATTTCAAAGCACTTGTGGAAAACAAAAGTGGGTTGCATATCAAAGTCCTAAGCACTGATAGAGGAGGTGAGTATATCTCTAAAGATTTTCTATGTTTTTGTAGAGAAAATGGGATTCATAAGTAGTTTAAAACTAGATATACTCCGTAGCAAAATGGAGTTGTCGAAAGGAAGAATAGAACAATAATGGACATGGTAAGGAGTATGTTAAAGGCAAAGCATTTGCCTAATGAATATTGGGCTGAAGCTGTACATTTTGCAGCGTACATCTTGAATAGATTCCCTACAAAAGTAGTTATGAACAAAGTGTCGAAAGAGGCATGGAGTGGCACAAAGCAAGGTGTCACACACATAAAAGTTTTTGGATGTGTGGCTTATACACACATTCCAGATCAGCTAAGGAAGAATTTGAACAACAAGGGGGAGAAATGTATTTTCATTGGATACAGTGAGGAGTCAAAAGCTTATAGGTTGTATAACCCATCCACCAAGAAGTTTATTGGGAGAAGAGATGTTCAGTTCATTGAGGAGGAAGCTTGGGATGGAAGCACAGAGAAAACAATGAATGTTAAACATTGTTTATCTCATGATGAAAATGATGATGAGTTGGTTGAAATACATCCCCAAACAATAGCACCAACACAAGGGCAGCAAAGCACACCCTTGAGGAGAAATGAAAGTGCTTCTCCAAGCACACCACAAGGAGGAAATTCAAGTGCTTCTTCAAGCACATGTACACCTAATGAAAGATGTAAAAAGTTCAGAAATTTGAATGACATTTATGAACAAGAGATAACAAATGAAGGTATCAATTCTTTGTTTTCTTTATATTGTCATTTTTATGACCCTATTCATTTCGAATAAGCTATTAAGGATAGGAAATGGATAGAAGCTATGGATGAGGAGATAAATTCCATAGAAAGAAACAAGACATGGGATTTGGTTGAACTCCCAAAAGGTAAAGATGTCATTGGAGTTAAATGGGTCTACAAGACCAAGAGTAATGCTGAAGGCAAAATAGAGAGACACAAGGCAAGACTTGTTGTCAAAGGGTATAAGCAGAAGCATGGGATAGACTGTGAAGAAACTTTTGCACCAGTTGCTTGAATGGAAACCGTGAGAGCAGTGTTGTCCATAGCAGCACAAAAAAAGTGGAAAGTTTACCAAATGGATGTGAAGTTAGCATTCCTAAATGGAGTGTTAATGGAAGAGGTTTACATTGAACAACCTCTCGGCTACGAAAAGAAAGGCCAAGAGCAAAAAGTGTGCAAGTTGAAGAAAGCTCTTTATGGGCTAAAGCAAGCACCAAGAGCGTGGTACAGTAGGATAGATTCCTATCTACTGGAAAATGGATTTGAAAAGTGTGATGGATAACCCACCCTTTACATCAAAGAAAAGGATGGTAAAATGTTGATTGTGGTTTTATATGTTGATGATGTTATTTTCACAGGTAATGATGATTACCTTATTGAAAATTTTAAAACAGTCATGAAATAAGAATTTGAAATGACTGACATGGGTTTGTTGAGATACTTCTTAGGAATAGAAGTAGAACAAGATGAAAATGAGATTTTTATCTCACAGGAAAAATATGTTAATGAAGTGATGGAAAGATTTAATATGCAAGAGAGCAAAGCAGCAATCACTCCCACAGTGATAGGATTAAAACTCAGCAAAGAGGACTGTAGCAAGGATTTTGATCCTAGTTTGTACAAGAGCATAGTTGGCAGCCTCATGTATTTGACTGCAACTAGGCCTGATATAATGCATGCTGTTAGTTTGATTTCCAGATTCATGGAGAAGCCAAATGATGCACATTGGCAGGAAGCGAAGAGAATTCTGAGGTATGTTAAAGGTACTAAAAGGTTTGGTATTTTATATACTACTTCAGAATGTTCAAATTTAATAGGATACACTGACAGTGATTGGGCTGGAAGTGTAGATGATCAGAAGAGAACTTCCGGTTATGTTTTTCACATGGGTTCAGGAGTCATTTCATGGGCTTCTAAAAATCAGCCAATTATAGCGTTGTCTACAGCAGAGGCAGAATATGTGGCAGCTACAGCAGCAGCGTGTCAAGCAATTTGGATGAGGAGGATGCTAAGAAGTTTGTGCCAAGATCAAGCAAAAGGAACTATTATTTTTTGTGACAATAGCTCAGCTATTGCATTATCTAAGAATTATGTGTTTCACAAGAGAACGAAACACATTGAAACGAAGTTTCATTACATCAAGGAATTGGTAAACAATAGAGAAATTGATTTGGAACACTGCAGAACTCAGTTTGTAGACATTCTGACCAAGCCATTGGGGCAGAAGAGTTTTGAATTTTTAAGAAAATGTCTAGGTATGACTGATAACCCAGCAGTTGAAATTAAGGGGGAGTGTTGAAATATTACTTTCAACTGCTTAGTACTGTAAGCCACTTGTTATATTTGTTTGAAGGGCTCTGGCAAAGAGCCGCCTTCTATTTCCAGTGATCAGTCAAGATCGGAGTGTGAAAAACCCTGCAGTCCTTTGTATTTTCGAAAAATAGAGCATTTCATTTTAAAGCAAAGAACAGAGCTTTCATTTTGAAAGAACAGAGGATTTCCTTTTATAAGCAGAGTATTTGTTTTGTATGCACGAGAGTTTAAAATTATTTGAAGGACAGTGGTCCCCAAACCACATGGCAAAAGTCAATTGAATCGTGTTGTTTTGAAGCCTACGTCAGTAGGAAAATTTTTGGACGCGATGTGTTTTATGAGGCGGATTGAAATCAGTTTCACGTCACATTTTGAAGCTCGTACACAAGCCCAAAATCGGACGCGATATGGCTATAGGGCGGATTGGAATCCTCATCACGCGCACAAAAATTCTCATGACGTCAGCCATATTTGTAACGCGATTTGTGTTTGCAATTTGGTTTGATGTTGTTTGATGTCCGGGCGTTTGTCAAAAGGTTTCATTGAAGTTTTGTTTTATTAATTTTACAACGCGCGATGAACTTTATTTCGTTTAAAGTTTTGTTATGTGTTTTTTGGTTAAGTTTATTATTGCGCAAGCATAAAGGTTTTAAAACCTTTGAAAATGTATGTCATGTTATGTTTTTAAACATATTAAAACATATAATGCGCATTGTATTTTAGGTGGGCCCGAAAGTCTTTTAAATAGACTTTAGTTCAGTTTTTTTTTAATATAGTTTTATTTTATGTTTTATATGTTATGGCATATATAAAACAAAAGGGCCCCGAAAGTTTAATGTAATGTTTTGTTTTTGAACAGCATAGCAGTGCGAAATATAATTTTACACAGCAGTGTAAGTTTTAGTGAAAACAGAGTGTTTTATTTTTTCACAGACAGAGTGCAATTTTTGTAACAGTGTGAGACAGAGAAGAGTTTTTTTCCTGCACTATGTTTATGCAGCAGTCAGAAATTTTGTAAATCCCTCTGTGTGAGGAAGTTTGTAATTTTTTTTTAAAGTTAATGAAATAGAGTTTTAACAGTGTGAAACTTTGTCCTCCTGAAGAAAAAAATTTATAATTTCTCTGTGTTGAAAAGAGAGCATTATTCTCTCTATTTTTTGTTCTGGAATTTTCATAAATTCCAACACATGAATGCATGAGCAAAGTGAAGGTGTAAGATTAAAAAAAAAAAAAGACGAACAAGTCAGCAAAGAAGCAAGAAGAGGGGATTGAAAGAGAAATATATATATATATTTTTAATTAATTTAAAAAAAAAAATTTGCCAGCGTTATAAGGCTCTATCTTAATGCACTATTTGAGAAGAGACTCAGCGTTACTAACACAGGAGCCAAGAGATAACACTCGCATTAGTTTCAATAACTTACATGACCAGATGAAGTAACGCAGAACCAGACTCCAATCACCTGCGTTAAGCTACACACGGGAGCAAAGTTCAATCACTAGCCTTAAGGTGATTTTCATTTTATTAAAGTGATTTACGGAAGGCAATCCTTGTAATGCATGAAGGTACGAAGCTTCAAAGCATTCAAGGTGATTTTAAAATTTTTACATAAGGTTTTTTAAAAGTCGATTCATTCATCAAAGAGGAAAACTCATTTTAAAAGTATCGATTTTTTAAAAAAAGGTGAAAGCCCTTTTATATAAAGAAAAAATGTTTTTTTTTTAATTAATTTTTTTTTTTATAAAAAAAAAAACTTAAAATTTTCAAATTCAAAAGAGTATGTGTGAAGTTTTTTTTGAAAAGAGGGATATTTTTTGGAAAAGTAGATTTAAAAGAAAAGGGCTACAATTTGAAAGAGGGTTTCAAGAGATTTTTTTTTAATTTTTAGAAGAGATTTAAAAATTTAAGTTGAAGAAATAATGGCTTCTTCCAACTCTTTGCTTTAGAGACCAAATCTGCTTGGCAAAAATTATGAATTTCGGAATTTAAGAATGAAAAATTTTCTACAAGCTCAAGATTGTTGGGATACACTTCTGATTGCCTATGTAGAGCCGACCCAAGAAGCATGGGCAGCCATGACCAATAATCAGAGGAATGCAGCTATTGAACTCAGAAAGAAGGAGCACAGAGCCAAATGTTGGATACAAAACTCAATCGATGATTTTATTTTTGACAAAATAACTAGTGCGATAACAAAAAAAGAATGTTGGGATATTTGGCAAGCTGTGTATCAAGGAAATGATACAGTGAAGACAGTAAATTGCAAACATTGAGAGCTCAGTTTGAAACCCTAAAGATGCCTAACACTGAGAATGTGGATCAGTTCATGACTAAAGTCATGGGAATATTCAATCAAATCAAACTCATTGGCAAAACCATTACAGATCAGAAAATTGTTGAATAAGTCCTTCGAAGTCTACCCAAGAAATATGACATGATTGTGACAGCCATTTTGGAATCCAAAGACTTTACAACTTTCTCAGTAGAACATTTGACTGGATCACTTTCGGCACACAAAACAAGATTCGACCTGACAGAAGACTCCACGGAACAAGCCTTCAAAGCACAACTCTCATTTGCAGAGGCAGAGACAGAGGATATAGAGGTGGCAACAAGCGAGGCAGAGGTTGAAGTAATGGCAGATCAGATCATCAGCATGCAACAGAGCAGTGGAGACCCCCACAAAACCGAACCCAAAGAGGCAAATCATGGAACAGATCGAGTGTCCAATGTTATTACTATAAGAAGTTTAGCCACTACGAACAAGATTGTAGAAAGAAACTATCAGATCAGCAAATAGGCATTATCAATCTCTCCAACAATGAAGGAGAATCCTCAGAGACCATGTTTCTTTATGCCATCTTTCAGAAGACAAACACAGTGAAGACCTTTGGTTGTTGGAAAATGGATGCAACAATCACATGACAGGCAACGAGAATCTTATTTCTTCTCTTGATGCTTCCATAACATCAGAGATAATTCTTGGAGACCGTACAAGTATTAAAGCTGAAGAAAAAGGTATTGTCCCTATTCTTACTAAGCAGAATCAAAACAAATACATCCCTGATGTTTATTGTGTTCCTCAACTAAAATCTCATTAGTGTAGGACAACTAATGGAACATGGCTATGATGTATTATTTCGAAAGAACACCTGCTATATATATGATAAAGATCCCCATAAAAGATTGATAGCAAAAGTTGAAAAGACCAAAAATAGGATGTTTCCATTGACACTTAGAAGCCAAAATACCAAACAATATTTACTCCAAAATATATCAAGAATATATGACACTCATCTATGGCATTCTAGGTATGGCCACATCCCAATCAAGATTCTAAGTCTGCTTCAAAAGAACTCTATAGTCATTGGTCCACCGACTATCAGTGAAAATGTCTGTAATTGTGAAATTTGTGTCCTATCCAAGCATAAAAGAGATATATTTCCCACATCATCCTCAAGGGTGAAAGAGCCTTTAGCACTTGTCCATACAGACATATGTGGCCCAATGTAGACACTGTCCATTGGTGGTAGTTTCTACTTTCTGACATTTATTGATGAATTTAGCAGGAAGATATGGGTGTACTTTTTAAAAAATAAATTAGATACCTTCTCTAGATTTCTAGAGTTCAAGGCAGAAGCAGAAAAACAGAGTGGAAATCTCTTGAAAGTACTCAGATCGGACAGAGGAGGAGAATACAACTCAAATGAATTCAAAACATTTTGTCGACAACAAGGTACCATAATGGAGTACACAACCAGATACACTCCATAGCAAAATGGAGTAGCATAAAGAAAGAATCAGTCGATCATGAACATGGAAAGATGCATGCTACGAGAGAAGAAGTTATCAAATAACTATTGGGTTGAATTAGTGTCAACGACAGTGTATGTTCTCAACAGATCACCAACATCCAGTCTACAAGATAAAATACCTCAAGAAGCATGGGATGGAAACAAGGTAAACGTGTCACACTTTAGAATTTTTGGATCAATAGCTTTTTCTCATGTTCCTGAAAAACTAAGAAAAAAGCTTGATGATAGAAGTGAAAGATGCATATTTGTAGGATATAGTGAGAAGTCAAAATCCTACAGACTTTACAACCCTATTACCAAAGTGTTCATTTTAAGAAGAGAGGTGAAATTTTTAGAAAATAAATCTTGGTTTGATCATGTAGATGAAACTTCAAATCAGCCTTTTTATCCACCACAGTCTCCAAGATTGCAGGTTCAAGAACAGCCAGATCATTCTGAAAATGGAACATCATCAAGCAGTGATTCAGCCAGTGATCAATCATCTTTAGAAGAGGGATAGAAAACAAGAAGTATTAGAGAGATATATGAATAGGAGCATGAATTTTACCAACAAAATATGTTTACATTTCTTTCAACTCAACCGACTCATTTTGAAGAAGCAGTTAAAGAAAAGCATTGGGTTGATGCAATGAACCAAGAAATTGTTTCCATAGAGAAGAATCAGACTTGGGAATTAGCTGATCTTCTAAGAGACAAAACCAGAATTGGTGTAAAATGGGTATATAAGACCAAGATAAATAAAAAAGGAAAAATTGAGAAACATAAGGCAAGGTTGGTTGCCAAAGGATTCTCACAACAGTTTGGTGTCAACTATGGTAAAACATTTGCTCCAGTAGCAAGGTTAGACACTGTCAGAACCATCTTGTCCACAGCAGCTCAACACAAATGGAAAGTCTATCAACTTGATGTAAAATCTGCCTTGATAAATGGTATATTACAGGAAGAATTTTATGTAGACCAGCCTCCTAGTTTTGAAGTGCCAGGACAGGAGCATAAAGTATATAGATTGAAGAAAGATTTATATGGTTTGAAACAAGCACCAAGAGCTTGGTACAGTCGCATCGACACCTATCTCATAAAAAGTGGTTTTTCCAAAAGCAGCCATGAACCCACTTTGTATACCAAATATCATGAAGGTAAAATTCTTATTGTATGCCTTTATGTAGATGATATTCTTTACACAGGAAATATGATGTTAGAAGACTTCAAAGCAGCAATGCAAGCAGAGTTTGATATGACAAATCTAGGAGTCATGAAATATTTCTTAGGCATTGAAATTCACCAATCCGCTAATGGAATTTTTGTTGGTCAACAAAAATATGCCACTGATATCATTCAAAAGTTCAGAATGACCAATTGTAAATCAGTTGATACACCAATTGCTCAAGGTACCAAACTCAGCAAAGAATATGTAGCACCATCTGTTGATTCCACATTGTATAAAAGTCTAGGTAGTAGTTTGTTGTATCTAACTGCAACTGGACCAGATATTATGTTTGTAGTAAGTTTTGTCTCTAGGTTTATGCAGTCACCAAAGATTACTCATTGGAAGGTTGAAAAAAGGATATTAAGGTATATTGCAGGGACCATAGACTATGGTTTGTTTTATACACATTCTGAAAATTGTTCACTTTCAGGTTATACAGACAGCGATTATGCATGGAGTTTAGATGATCTCAAAAGTACCTCAGGGTATGTTTTTCATCTTGGAACCAATCTGATTTCATGGGCATCCAAGAAACAATCAATCGTTTCAATATCTTCTGTAGAGGCTAAATATGTAGCAGCAAATACAACATCTTGTTAAGTAGTATGGTTGAGAATATTATTGAAAGATATTTCAAATATTCAGAAGGAGCCAACTCCAATTTACTGTGATAACAGTTCAGCAATTTCTTTATCAAAGAATCATGTTTTTCACAAAAAGAGCAAGCACATTGACACACATTTTCATTTCATTTGTGAACTTGTTAATGATGGGGACATAACACCTTCCAAAGATCATCTTGCAGATATTTTCACAAAAGCCATTGGGAAAGAATGTATTTGAATTTCAAAGAGAGAAATTAGGCATTGTTAGTGCCTCCACTTGTAACAGTTGAGATTAGGAGGGGATGTTGAGATATTAATCTCACCGTCAGTTAGGTGTCATTACATTTAATTCTATTTCCTGCTAGGTGTCATAGACAGTTTAGCTTACTTCAGTTTTACTTCAATTCTACTCCAGTCATTTATTATTGATGTTTACAATGTAATCTATTTAACTATCTTTGAATATTGAGAAGGGTAATCTCTGCTCCAGTTTCTTGCTCTCATTATTTGTCAAAGGAAGCCATTGCCTCTTCCCTTGCCCACTCCATCAAGTCTTTTTTCACATCACATTCCTTCTCCACTTCTAATAATGGCTCTTCACATGAGAACTCCATCATGACTGCTTCCTCTTCTTCAGCCTCGATCTTGGGTTCATATTCAAGCTAATGGGAACTAGCTCTTCACAGTACTCCATAATGGCCACTTCCTCTTCTTCAGCCTCAATTCTGGGTTCCTGTTGAAGCTAATGGGTTTGCAGAGCAATACACATATGTTGCTCACAACATCAAGAAACACAGCAGTGGAAATATAATATTTTCAGTGGGAAAAGGCACCATCACTCCAATAGAAGTGCCCACTTGAGAGGAATAGCACAGCTCAGATGCTAGACAGGACTGTCAGCAGACATGAATATGGAAAATAATAAGTTTATAGCAGATAGTTGTCATCACTCTATCACATCTTATTCATTTTTATCTTCTGTAACAAGAATTTTTTTAGTCTCTATCCCTCTTTTTAATGAAAAAAGATTTACTGTGTCATTCAAAACTATTATTATTCTTTTATGATTTTTAATTAAGATAAATTTATGCTAATATTTGAAATTAAAATGAATTTATATCAGCAATATAATCCAACAATTTGAAATTAAAATGGATCTATGCCAGCCATATAATCAAGCAATTTTCAAAAGGTCCAAACATATAAAGCTTTTAGTCAATCAATTCTCTAAAGAACAACAAGAATCAGCCAACAACTGTGGTGTCTGAACTATTTGGTTGCATTTGTTATAATTGCTTCATGTTCAAGGCGGAGATATGTACGATGGCATATTTATCATATCCCAATGCTTATTTTTATTTCTTTTCTCAACAAACACTCACCATTGAACAAAACAACGTCATTGTATTGCTTGAATTATGAGAACTCTCCGTTGAATTTTATTTCTAGTAACTCTCTTTCTGCCAGAATCGTTCACTCTAAATCTAGATAAGTAAAATTTAGGATTTTCAAAGTAAAGTTGTACTGACAATCGAACCCTCATGGTTTCCAGTTTGATGTCAGAGCAAAAGCTGAACAAGGATATTTTAAACACTACTTTTTAATTACACTTTTACTAATGAACTTAGAGGATATTGCATCAGCATAGTGACTGAAAATTGTATGCTTATTCTAAATTTTAACAATTAGATACAAAAAGCACAATCTCAGATATTAAATAAATGTGGATCCCTATGCAAATAATAATCAACAAATATATATAAGAAAAACAAACACTTCCGGGGAGAGAGAGAGAGAGACATGATTCCAATACCAGAGATGGGATTCCAAAACTTTTCCTTTGACAAAATATATGCACTCTACTTACCTGCAACGAGAATATGACAACACTTCCTTGCAATTATTTTATTTAAAAATAAAGAAAAAACTTGAACCACAAAGCAACTCACAGTTGTAATTAAAAATTCAATATATAAATAAAGAGCCTATCTTTACCTTAACTGTTATTGATTAATATATGATCTGTACAAAGCTTTTCTCTGCTATACTAAACAATGTAACTTTCCAAAAATAAACCAAGATTGTTTTTAAAGTGACCAATAAGATATACTTTATACTATATATATATATTGACAAAAAGGAAGCAGCAATAAGAAAGAAAAAATGAATTACTGGAGAGCTCAAGCTGTGAATTATTTTATTATGAGAAATCTATATATACAGGCATATAGACAGTTACATAGAAACAGTTTGAACCAACTAAAACCTAATTTCTAAAACTGATTTCTAAACTAACACTTGACGGAAAGGTTAAATATTTTAACACTCCCTCTTAATATTGAGGGTTACATTGTTTTATGCCTAACTTTTGACATTGAAATTCAAAATTAACTTTTCCTAGCGGTTTGGTGAAGATATCCGCTAATTTTTCCTTGGATTCACAAAATTTGAGAACAATATCACCATTTTTTACGAATTCATGAATGAAGTGAAAACGAGTGTCGATATGTTTTCTCTTTTGATGAAAGAAATTATTCTTCAACAAGGAAATAGCGGAAGTGTTGTCTCAAAGGATTGAAATAGGTTCATATTCTGTATATCCGAAGTCAGAGAGAAGTCTCTTTAGCCACATTGCTTGACATATGTTGAATTTGTTGCAACGTACTTGGCCTCTGTTGAAGATAGCACAACTATGGGTTGCTTTTTGGATGACCACGAGATCAAGTTTCTACCAAATAGAAAAGCATAGCCAGAAGTGATTTTCCGATCATCAATACATCCTGCATAATCACTAACTGTATAACCAACAAGCTTACTGTCTGCAGAGGCTGCATACGATAAACCATAAGTAGATGTACCCGCAGTGTATCTTAACACCCTTTTTCCAGCCTTCCAATGACAGTATTTAGGAGATTCCATAAACCTGTAAATATAACTAGCTGCAAATTCCATATCAGTTCTAGTAGTCGTAACATACATAATACTACCAGCAAGTTTCTTATACAAATTCACATTTACAATAGTACCCACATCATATTTACTCAACTTTTTACCAACTTCAATAGGAGTATCCACTGGTTTACACCTGTCCATCTTAAACTTTTTCAAAATGTCAGTAGCATACTTTTGTTGACTCATAAACATACCATTTTGTGTTTGTTTCACTTCGATACCTAAGAAGTATCTCATTAATCCAAAATATGTCATTTCAAATTCATTTTTCATTGCAGCTTTAAATTCATCTAACTGCATGTTACCTGTATAAATTATCTCATCAACATAAAGACACGGTATCAAAATATTACCTTGATGATCATTCTTGATATGCAAAGTTGGCTCATGGTTGCTTCTTCTAAAACCATTATTCAGCAAGTAATGGTCTATTCGGTTGTACCAAGATCTTGGAGCTTGCTTCAAGCCATATAATTCTTTCTTCAACCTGTACACCATATGTTCTTGATTTTTTATTTCAAAACCAGGTTGCTTATCAACATACACTTCTTCGTTCAAAACATCGTTCAAAAAAGTAGACTTTACATCCATTTGGTAAATCGGTCACTTGTTTTGTGCTGCAATAGATAATACAAATCGAATAGTATCAATTCTTGCTACAGGTGCAAATTTTTCACCATAATCTATGCTAGGTTGCTATGAAAAACCTTTGGCAACTAATCTTGCTTTGTGCTTATCAACTTCACCTCTCTCATTTAACTTTGTTTTAAAAACCCATTTGACACCTATATAATTTTTATCATCAAGTAAATCAACCAAATCCCAAGTTTGATTTCTTTCAATAGCATCGATTTCATTATTCATTGCATCTACCCATTCTTTGTCCTTTATAGCCTCTTCAAAACAAGTAGATTGAAATGAAAGAAATGCAAAATTTACAATATCATCAACATCATCTTGTCCATAAATATCACTTAAGTTTCTCATTTTAGGATTATCATAATCAGAATCAAAAGATGATGAACTGCTATTGCTTGATGAACTACTACTGGTTTTGTCTTGAACCTGTAATTTTGGAGTTCTTGTTGCAAGTGCTTGATGTTCGTCTAACAGAATAAAAGGATTAGGACAAGTATTGTTCTCCATTTCATTCCAAGACTTGCCTTCCAGAAATTTCACATCCCGACTTACGAAAAAATTCTTAGATATAGGATCAAACAATCTATATGCCTTAGATTGATCACTATATCCTATAAAAATATACTTTTCGCTCCTATCATCAAGTTTTTTTCTCAATTTCTCTAGAACATAAGCGAAAGCAATACAACCAAATACGTGAAAGTGTGAAACAGTTACATTTTGTCCACTCCATGCTTCTTCAGGTACAAAAATTTGCACACTGGAAGTTGGCGATATATTCAAAATATATATCGAACATGCAGCTACTTCAGCCCATAAATATTTAGACAAATTTCATGTTTTGAGCAAACTTCGAGCCATATTCATAATTTTCTGATTCTTTCTTTCCGCGACTCCATTCTGTTGTTCCTGTGACTCCATTATGTTGCGGAGTATAACTGGTTGTCATTTGTTTTTTAATACCATGTTGTTTGCAAAAATTAATGAATTCGTTAGGTTCATACTCACCTCCTTTATACGACCTCAGAACTTTAATAAACTTGCCACTCTATTTTTTAGCCTCGGATTTGAACTCCTTAAACTTGGAAAATGTTTCAGATTTTTATTTGATGAAATGCACCCAAATTTTCCTGCTAAAATCATCAATGAAAGTAAGAAAATAGAGACTATCAGAAACTGATTTTTATTGCATTGGACCACACAAATCTATATGCACTAACTCTAGTTGTTCTTTCGCTCTATTAGAGGCTGAAGAAAAACTACCTCGCTTATTTTTACCCATTATACAACTTGTATAGGAAGAGATATGATCATAAAAAGCAGGCAAACCTTTCACCATAGAATGTATTTGCAACAAACTCATACTTTTGATAGGTAAATGACTATATCGCAAATGCCATAAATCAGTGTCAGCTGGCGTTGAAACATTATGTGCATACAACTTCTCACTTTTCAATTGTAATTGATACAGCCTGTTCTTTGTCATAGGAATCTTTACAACAAGAGACTTATGTTTATCAGAAATCGTGCAAGTAGTGTTTTGAAAGCTAACATCATAACCATGTGCATATAACTGACCAACACTCAACAAATTATGCTTGAAACTGGGTTCATAATAAACATCATAGATATTCTTCATAGCATTTTGTTTGGTTAAGACAGGTACAATAGCCTTTCCTAAAGCTTTAACCTGACGATCATCACCCAAACCAATAGAGGAACTAAAAGATGTATCAAGATGTGAAAAAAAATCACTATGACCAGTCATATGATTACTACATCCATTGTCTACCAACCAAACATCTTTATTAGGTACTTGCACAGTCACTTGGCATGCCAAAAATAAAGCATCTGATGTTTCACATTCAGTGTTTGTGACATTGGCTTTGTTTTTACTTAAAACATATTGTAATTTTCGACATTCAGACTTATAATGGCCATATTTTTTGCAATGGTGACATTGAATTTTTTATTTATATATCCACCTACAACCATGATTAGTTTGAGACTGCTCTGAATGTGTTTGAGTTACCTGTGATCTATCATGAGACTGAGATTGTCCTCTACCTTTTCCTCTCCTGCCACAAAAACCTCTGCCTCTACCTCTATCCATAGAAGCTTTAGATTTTAAAGCATGCTCTAAATTATTGACATCTAAATTAATTCTTGCTTCATGAGCCAACAAAGAACCAGTTAATTCTTCCACAGACAATTTTGTTAATTCTCTCGACTCAAAAATAATAACTATCATGTCAATTTTTTTAGGCAAACATCTAAGAATTTTTTCCACAATTCTTTGGTCATCAATTTCTTCACCATTAATTCGAAGTTGATTAACAACACCCATAACTTTAGTCATGAACTGATCAACTATTTCTGATTCAGTCATTTTAAGTGTTTCAAATTGTGTTCTGTGAGTCTGTAATTTTACCATTTTTCTTTATTATTTCCTTGATAAGAAACCTTAAGTATATCCCATATTGATTTAGCATTCTTAGGAGTAGTAATTTTATCAAAAATAGAGTCATCTAAGGAATTTAAAATGCACAACTTTGCTCTACCTTCTTTATGTTTAATTTCATCAAATCATTTTCTTTAAGCAGCACTCATTCCAGCAATTGTATTTTTGTCAGGTTCTATGAACCCCAATTCTGTTGATTCCCAAAAACCTAATCCATGTAAGCATGCTTGCATTTTAAGGCTCCAAAAATCATAATTTTTCACACTAAATAATGGCATAGGGATTGCAAACTGACTTGTTGAAGTCATGTTTAAAAACAATCAGAAATCTAACACCTTTTTTACAACAAAACTTGTATTATCTTTAGCAAAAAACAAGAGCCTCTACACTGAAAATATTACATCTTAATTTGACATCTTTCTCGCTTGATTATTACAAAGAAATCTTCTTTGAAGAACGCAGAAAACCAAACACCTTAACTAGAGAAATCCAAATCTTTTTCTGGTAAATCAAAGGTCGGGGATGATATATATATATACTTTCAAATTTGCACATACCAAATCTCAAAAATCGTGAGGCAAGACTCCTTTTCTCGAATGCAGCTTTCTTGAACGCAACAACAACAAATGTTTTTGACGTCCCTTTCACTCCAGCAGCGGAACAACTACCATCCTATTGACATAGGTAGAGAGGAACTGCTTCACTTCAACGGCTCTAGATAGTTTTATGTGGAATGGAACTTTCTTCATAAAATGACAAATGGAACTGCTTCACTCCTTGGCAGCATTCTTCAAAAATTCAGTCCTTGGTAGTGTTATTAAAAAAAATGACAACTCTAAAAGTCTGCAAACTCATTGGCTACACGATGAAACTTGCAGGAAACTTCAAACAATAATCGGCTCTCAGGAAATGAAGCAAGCAACTTCAAACAACAAGGACGGAGCAGCAGCTTCAAATAAGGATGGCTTCGATACCATGACAAAAAGAAAGAAGCAATAAGAAAGAACGAATTACTGGAGAGCTCAAGCTGTGAATTATTTTATTATGAGCAATCTATATATACAGGCATATAGACAGTTACATAGAAACAGTTTGAACCAACTAAAAACTAATTTCTAAAATTGATTTCTAAACTAACACTTAACAGAAAGATTAAATATTTTAAAATATATATAATTGTTTTGAACAATCAATGATATTTAGGAACATTCTCTCAATTATGTCATACCTTCCATTTTTTTAATTAAATTCAAAATATTGTGGAAAAGAACAAATAAATTAGGATCTATGCTAACTATAATCAAGCCAACAAAGAAGCTACCTACTGCAATTGAAAAAACAACAATTGGATCCATTGCAGACATAACTTCCCCTTAATGTTACTAAATTATTATTAATAACTGACTAGTACAAAACTTTTCCCTGCCATGTCGATTGGTGCATTTTTTCAAAACTAAAATCGAAAATAACGAAAAACACCAAATAAACTATGATCTCAAAACAAAGCCAGCAAGCAACTCACTGAATGAAATTAAATAGCATTACCTGTCAAAAGGGTTTTTATCCTCCAAAACAAAACCCCCAATATTGTTTGCATCAACCAAAGAAACTGAAAGATAAATCCCCAATATTGTTGGCAACGACCAAAGAAACTATGTATACAGAAATCTAAAATGTTGTGCGGAAAGATCAAAATTGCTACAGTTTAATTTTACAGAACTTAGGTGTCATCTACACTCCATGGTTAAATGAGAAAATATAAAAATAAACCGCAAACAAAGTGCTTTGCAATAAAAATTATTAAACCCTAATTGGGCCCTGAAATAAAAGTCATTAAACCCTAATTGTGGATATTTCAATCATTCTCAATCATGGAGATTTTTTATATTTCATCCTATTTTGTTCTTATGAATCTTCTTACTAGTAGATAAAAGGAATATTGACGGAGCAAGACTAGGATTAAATCAAATGAAAAAAAAAAATATGGAAGCTTTTTAATTTCCGTTCTATGCTTGGTATTTTTCTTACTACTAAATAAAAAGAACATAGATGGAGCAAGACTGGATTCAAATCAATGGAAGGAAGAAACAATTATTTAGGTAGAGTAAGAATTGGTTTCAATCAGATAAAAAAAAAATGTTTCAAATCAAATTAAAAAAAAATAAGATAATACTTTTATGATAAAATTCAGTTATGCTACTTAGGTTTTTCTTATAAACTTTTCTTAAATTTAGTGGCTACAAAATAAAGGTCAACAAGAAATAACTCAAGTTTGAGTAAGTCTATACAGATTGAGTGGGTGTAATGATTAAGAGTATGTGTTTTCTCCTAAAATTGAGTGGGCCTAATAATTAAGAGTATGTGTTCCTCAAAACCAAGAGTAGAATATGTATGCTTTTCTCATACAACAATTTGGTCACTAGCTTAACCATAACCTTCAAATTAAATAAAATTTACAATTATCTAAAAAAATAAATCCAAAATATTATGCAAAAAGTGCAAACAAAGTGCCATGAAATAAAAATTATTAAACCCTAATTGTGCCCTGAAATAAAAGTCATTAAACCCTAATTGTGACTATTTCAGTCATTCTCAATCTTGGATTACTTTCTATTTCATCATGTTATGTTCTTATGAATCTTCTTACTGGTAGTTAAAAGGAATATAGAGGGAGCAACACGAAGATTAAATCAAATGAAAAAAAAAATGTCAAAGCTTTTTTATTTCACTCCATTCTGTGCTTGGTATTTTTCTTACTACTAAATGAAAAGAACATAGACAGAGCAAAAGACTGGATTCAAACCAATGGAAGGAAGAAATAATTATTTAGACGGATTGACGGAGCAAAATACTAGATTGAAGCCAATGGAAAGAAGAAAAAAATAAAAAATAAATAGGTTTTGAATCAAATTTAAAAAAAAAAAAAAAAATTAACATAATACCTTTATGATAAAATTCAGTATGTTGACCTAGGTCTTTCTTATGAAACCTCCATAGATCTAGTGGTCATAAAATAAAAGTCAATAACAAACAATCTAAATTTAAGTCATTGTATATAGATTAAGTAGGTCTAATAATTAAAAGTATATATTTCTTTTTAAGAAATCACAAGTTCAAAACCAAAAATACAATATATATACTTTTCTCATTATACCTTTCTCATTAGTATAGCTGACTGAACAGTAACCTTAAAATCATATAAAAAATCACCTTTTCTCAATATACTCAAAAGGGTTGGAAGCCCTGAAACCCATTTTGGGCAAAGCCCGAAAGGATAGAGAATCACTGACCATGGCCATGAACTCGAAATATGCACATAATTGAGTAGGAACAGTAACTCTATTTATGCACCCATGGCAAATACATAGTGTGCCTAAAAGGAGTTATTTGGCAGTTGCGAGAAGGGGTCGACAGTGAGGTTGTTGTGCCTCTTGAAATTCAGTGACTCGTAATCCATTGCCACTTTGGCATTGAGTGTCACAGCCCCATTGCATTTTCATTTACATCTACAGGGGAGTATAGTTGTGCAGTCTTAATTTGTTCAATCAATCTGAGCCCAAAATCAATTTACATTGCAATTTATTATTTTCGGGTGAGTATGGCTTGTTTTAATTCGTAAATCCGTCTAACCCCGTTCTCGAGAAGTCTACAGAGTTTGAAACCACATCAATCGGCAGCTCCATGGGGAGCAGGGTAAAATTTGAAGTTATTATTGCCTTTCAATAGCAGTTTAATTTGGGATAAGGATAAAATCGTATATATATATATATATATATATATATATATATATATAATTTGAAATGAAAATTGTAACACCAGTATTTAATGTTTATTTGTTAAAATTCATTTCAATTAAACACTAGAATATTCAATTTTATTTAGCCGATTAACAAGTATGCTAATCAAAAGTTGTGAGTTAAAGTTTCTTACTTTTGAAAATAAAGTTTCAATTATGGTATGATGCCATGAAGTTGATGGTAAAAATTTTGAGGAGGAAAGGGGTTCTATACAGGAAAAGAGGAAGAACTGGGACGCTGGAGGGAGAGAGCATCCAGAGCTGGTGGAAAACCAATGGAGCTCTGCTATCTGATTAGGAGAAGAGACTAGACAAGAGTCCTGAGGTCTACCTCCTTGGATAAATATACTGTTGTGATTTCTTACTTTGGTGACGAGTACGGGGGAGTAGAGGACATCATTCCCTCACTCAAGGTTGGCGGAATTCATCAGAGCTTACAGAAAGTGAGATAAGTAAATTTGAATGGAAAAGAGTCTTGTATATTCCATATGAAATGTATGCTCATATATAGAAACATAAATTTTATTTGATGTGATTTTCTGGAAAAAGAACTTACAAAAGTAGAAATCTCTGTAGAAAATAGATTAAGGAAAAGTTTCCTTGTTTATGAATTTGATCATTATGTAATGCAAAGTCCTGTAGAAGTTAATTAAAAGAAATCACTAGATAACCCTTGCTAGAAACTATAAACATAGCAGGTTTGACAGTTAAAACTTAGGAATAAAATTTCTAAGAAAAATATTATCTGTCCTCTAGGAAAAATTTAACTAGTACATGGACAAAGGGAAGAAGTCCCCTTAGAGTGGTCCAGACACTCATCTAGAATAAATCTAGAAGCGGATGCAAATAGCATAAAATGTCAAACTATTAAACCTTTCAGTAAAATAGAAGTTACTGTATGAAAGAAAGATTATCAAAGAACTGGTAATTCTTATTCATAATATTATACAGCCTTAAATCCAGTAATTCTTCACAAAGAGATATTATGCATTTGTAGATATTATGCATTTACAAAGGAATAATCTTCCATTATGTCTAAGCGATAAAAAAATGAAGCAAGGATTATTCATAGACAGTAAAAAAACTCTGAATACAATTTGCTTTAAAAATAACCTGGAAAGTAATCAAATGGAGGAACCATAGAGCACAACAAATTATCAACTAAATAGCTTAAGGAAGAAATCAAAAACATGCACCCAACAGGAACAGAGATAATATTGAAAATTACAATAGGAATTGTCACAAGAAAAGCCGAACTCGAGCACAATTCTGTTAATGTCTAGAAAACAAAGAACAAAATAAATGTAAATCCAGTAAACTTAGTAATTCATAAATTATTAAACTAGCACAATGGAACCACAGTTCGAAGTCCAAACTAAAATCCTGGGAGGTTTTTAATACCAACCCTCAGTCGAATATAGACAACCCATGACATTGTTTCTGGTGGTGCCAATGGGATATATATATATATATATATATATATATATATATATATATATATACAAATGTACAACAAGAAGTAATGAAAAACACTTAGGGTTAACTTTACATAGTTGAAGGATAATTAACAAAACGACCACTAAAAACCTTGTCAATATCAGAGTTAACTACTCTCGACCTCTATAGGGAAATAAACGAGAAGTAAACCCTTAAAGGGCTGGCATGAATATAAACCCTTGAACTGGAGGAATAGTGTTGAGAACCTACTAAACAAACAAGTGAGGAATTAACAAATGCACATGAAAGGAAAAAAATATCCTTCGGTATGTAATTGCTGCAGGAGAAGGAAAATGCACTAATAGAAAAAAAGGATGGAAACATCACTTGCATGGAAAAAAGCACATATCAGTTAGTAAAAATTAAAACAAAACAATTTTTTTTTTAACCCAAGAGTTCCAGACCAGAAGTAAAGGAATATCCTTACCTTGGTTCGACCGGAAATAGTATGCCCTCGAACCTGCAAAACAAGAATATAATTCTGGGTATGAGAATTTGTACAGTGACAATAGATATAATTGAAATATTTAGGTTCTGAAAGTAGATAGAGGAAACACACAAATGCTCAGATAAACCGAATAAGAAAACAAATTACCATTGAATGAAGCTGAGGAGGAATGCCATCATCTTAAGACCAACACGGAGAGCTTGGTATAAACCTGGGTGCCATGGCCACACTGTGGTTGAGCCTTTGTCGACAAAAGAAAATGTGGAGGCATTACCCGCAAAAAAATCCTGACCACAAAGGCTCATCTGAAAATAAATATCAGAGATTCTGGCAGTAAGAAGCAACACACCGACATAGTAGTGGAAGAGACTCACCATTTCCTAAGCCTCTATAAGAAAAACCCTGCACAGTGGAAACCCCATGGTTATAGAGCTCGAAAACTGAAGCGGCAGATGCGCAAGAACGAAGTAGTTAAGGTTAAAACGGGGGTAGGCTAATACCCTAACAAAACCTGGATCAACCTCCATCGTCGTTGTAGTGAGCATATCTACGGAGGAAACGAAGCCACATGCCAATGCAATGGGATCATAGAAGAAATCGAGGTTCCAGACTGACAGTTCCATAAATCTCATAATAAAATTCCTAACCCATGGAACAGATAACACATTCCGATATTATTATTTGTACCATCAACATAGTTATGACCAAATGGGTATCATAAATCCACCTCGAAAAAAGAGCAATCAACCTTGTAAACTTTATAATAATTTTGAATACAAGATTTGTATGGTATGATGAGCCCAAAGACTATCATATGATATAGTAGTGTCACTTAACACTTCGTTTATGATTGCAATATGAGTATATATATATATAGTTTTATTTTGCTAGATCGTGACTTTATATTTACTGAATTCTGGTAAATATAATTAAGATAAGTTTTCTTGGTTTTCAACAATTATAATCTAGGATATTGATTCCTAAAGTAATTAGAATGGGAAGTTAAGTTAAAAATAAATTTATGAGGGTTAATTGATATGAATGAACGTTATAAGTGGTATGAGAGAAGAATTAAAATGATGGGACCAACGAGGGGTCACTTAAATAACAATTGATGTGTGTAAATGTGCACAGAATAAAATAAAATAAAATAAAAAAATTGAAGGAAGAAATTTACTAAGAACAATGAGAAGGGGATCCGTACATCAAAAACCCAGGACTACAGGGGAGATTCACCCTTAGCCTAACCAAGAAGCGAATCCAGAAATTTGGGTGCAACTAAATATAGATCAGCACCAGCAAACCAACAAATTGTTGGAAGAAAAAAAAAGAAAAACCAATAGTTTGTTGGATACAGTGCAACAACTCCAGACGAAAATGGTTCGGGTACAAAGTGAAAACTAAAGACTAATGAGGGAACAGGAAAATATACTTAAGAGTCTTTCAGATAAACAAAATCATCCCACCACACAGCCTAGCCCAAAAAGGGAAACCCATGTACAAGGTGAGCAACAACAGCATATTCTTGATAATCCTGAGGGAAGCCACACTCATCAAAGTAACAAGAGTAGGACTTACAATGAGGCTGAGTCTGAAAATACTTACAATCAGAAAGAATTGAAGAAGCTAAGAGTGGAATTGCAAGTGGAATTCCGAAAGATTAAACCCCCTACATTTGATGGAGAGGCTGAAGAGGTGGCAGAATCCTGGATCATTAGCATGAATAAATATTTCCAAGTGTATGAGTATGACAACAAACTCAAAGCTCGGTTGGAAATCTACCAATTGCGAGAGAAGGCCACGTTATGGTGGGAAGAAGTGAAAAACATACGTGGAATTGAAGACGATAATGTAACATGGGATGAATTCCAGCAATACTTCAAGGATAAGTACCTAAAAAAATGATTCTACGATGAAAAATCTCGGGAATTTAATGATTTGCGGTTGGGCCAAATATCTATAGATGAATTCATCACCAAATTCACTTCTCTGTTAATATATGTGCCATATTTAAAGGATGAAAATGAAAAAGTACAACAATTTTTTAGTAGTTTACCTGCTCACATGAAAGAGAGAATTGAATTTGTAGGTCCAAAAACAATGGATGAGGTAATTCGAAAGGCACAGATGTGCTATCAACAGTCCAAAGAAAAAGGAGTAGTTGGGAGAAATTGGGCACCCAAGAAAGGACAGAAAAAACTCCTCAAGCTTTAGAAATAATAGATCTGGAAATTATAAAGTCGTCGTAAGGAATTCAACAAATAAGCAAATCGGGAAAAATCAGCAAAGACCCAAATGGACAGCCAAGGACTGACCCACCGAAGAATCGAGCAGACCAAATCAGAAACAGACACAGAAACCACCATTACAGTGTTGGGGATGCGGTGAGGGAAATTATTACAAAAAATTCCCACATCGTGGGCAGAATGAAACTACAGCTAACATGCATGAAGCATCTACTGTGGGAGATGTGGCGTGAAATATACCCAGAATCAACGTTGCACTTGAAGATTGACAAGCAGATTTCTAGCCAACCATGATGAAACTGGAAGGTAAGATGAATTCTCATCCCGTATCTATTTTGGTCGATCCTGGTGGTAGTTTAAGCTATGTAAATCCCTGGATTGTGGAAAAACATAACTTATAGAGCCAAAAGTTTAAATATCCTTGGTAGTACAGCTGGCTACTAGGGCAAAGCAAAAATTTCATGCCAAAATTTCCAGCTATCTTCTTGAAGTTGGGGATCAGATTATAAAGGTTGAATTAAACATTCTACCCTTAGGCTCTTATAATATATTATTGAGCATGGACTGGTTGGAAGCACATTTCTCACTAGTAGATTGCAAGGATAAAATTATTTATTGTAAGGTTGAAGATGGAACACGTCAAGAGTTGAAAGGAATTAAGAAGCCACTTCAGCTGCATCCTATTACAGCATCTCAGTTGGTAAAATACATTCAAAAATGGTGTCAAATCTATGCAATTCAGGTGGGATTTTCCCATTCCACATATAAGGCTCCTACAATGGAAAATATACCAGTGGTGCAAGACTTCATGGATGTGTTTCCCGAAAACATACCAGGATTTCCACCAAAGCGGGATATAAACTTTACCATTGAGTTAATGCCAGGAGAAACACCGGTATCGCGAGCACCATACCGAATGAGTATGCCTGAGTTAATAGAACTGAAAATGAAATTACAAGAATTGCTAGACAAAGGTTATATCCGTCCCATCATGTCTCCTTGTGGGGCACCAGTACTATTTGTAAAGAATAAGGATGGAACCATGCAATTGTGTATGGACTATAGGAAAATTAATAAATTAACTTTTAAAAACAAGTATCCTCTGCCTCGGATTGACAATTTGTTTGATCAAGTAAAAGGGGAAACAATATTTTCAAAAATAGATTTAAGATCTGGATATCATCAAATAAGGATAAAGGATGATGATATTTATAAAAAGGCTTTCTGAACCCGATATGGGAATTAGGAATTTGTGGTCCTACCGTTTGGTTTGACCGATGTACCTACAACATTCATGAGTTTAATGCATGGCATATTCCATCCATATCTAAATAAATTTGTTATGATTTTTATAGATGATATATTAATCTATTCCAAAATTATGGAGGAACATAAGGAGCATCTATGTATAGTGCTGAAAATGTTGAGGGACCATCAGCTATATGCCAAATTTACCAAATGTGACTTCTACATTAAACAAATACATTATTTGGTCCATGTCATTTCAGCCGAAGGAATAGCAGTGGACCTTGAATAGATAAAGACTATTATGGAATGGAAGGTTCCTAAAAGTGTTGCAGATATACAATCCTTTATGGGACTTGTTGGTTACTACCGACGTTTTATAAAAGCCTTTTCCAGAATTGCATTTCCTATAACTTCCTTGCAGCGCAAGGGGAAAGTATTCAACTAGACCAATGAATGCCAATCTAGTTTTGAGAAATTAAAACAGTTATTGACCATTTCTCCTGTTCTAAAAGTGACAGATCCAAATCTAGAATTTGAAGTATGCACTGATGCAAGTAAAGAGGGAGTAGGAGCAATTTTGTCGCAAGAGGGAAAGGTGGTGGCATATGAATATAGAAAGTTAACGGACCACGAACAATGATACACCACCTATGATTTAGAATTGACTACAGTAGTACATGCGCTTAAGATATGGAGGCACTACCTATTGGGAAAAAAGTGTTTACTGAAAACTGACTGTAGCAGTTTAACCAACTACTTTAAGCAATATGATTTGAATGCTCGCCAGGCTATATGGAATGCATTCCTAAGTGATTTTCATTTCGAAATGCAGCATGTTAAAGGAAAGGAGAATCAATTTACGGACGCATTAAGCAAAAAGCTACATCATATTTATGAATTATATTTTAATGATGTGGAATTCAAATTTCATGAACAAGTAAAGAAGATTGCAGAAAAATATCCTGAATATCAATTTCTATGGCAGCAAGCTCAAGATATGGAGGCACAAGGAAAACATTCAGACAATGCCATCAATGAAGAAAAATTGTCAATATTTCAAGGCAATATATTCATTCCTAATCAAATAATTTTGAAAGGACTAATCCTGGATGAGTAACATAGAAGTTCATATGTTGGAAACCATGGCTATCAGAAAATGTTAACAACCATCAGAAAATATTACTTTTGTCTAGGAATGCACAAATACATCGCTAAATATTTAACCAAATATTTAGAATGCCATCAAGTAAAATTCAAATATCAACACCTAGTTCGTTTATTACAACCCATACTAGTACCGAAATGGAAATGGGAAGTTATATCGCTGCATTTTATTGTTGGCTTACCGATATCAAAGTGACATAATGACTCAATAATGGTAGTTGTGGATCGCTTGACCAAAGCAACCCATTTCATTACTATATAATCCAATTTTAAAACCATAGAAATTGTTGACATCTTTATCACAGAGATATTCAAATTGCATGGTATACCAAAAACAATCATCTTAAACAGAGATGTGAAGTTTACTTCAGCCTTTTGGAAGGCACTATTTACTAGACTAGGCATTCAAATCCGGTTCAGTATGGCTTACCGTCCTTAGATGGGCAAACAAAACAGGTAAACTAGATTTTGGAAGACATGCTACGAATGTATGTAATGAAACAACCAAAAAAATGAGAAGATTACCTACACTTGGTAGAATTTTCTTATAATAACGATTATCAATAATCACTCAAAATGAGTCTTTTTGAAGTTCTATATAGAAGACAATGTTGGACGCCTATTAATTAGGGAAGTCCCGAAACAAAACTAATGTTGGGACCAAATATGCTGGTTGAGATGGAGCGAGAAGTTAAGAAGATTCGATAAAATTTGAAGAGTGCAGAAGATAATCAAAATGTGTATGCGGATCGGAAAAGGACCTACCAGGAATTTGAAGTGGGTGACCATGTCTATGTTAGAATCAGACCCAAGAAGAGTACACTGAGGTGGACTACCTATTAGGGAAACTTTTAAGGATGGAAGTTTATCTTAAATTTTAGAAACTTTGGCCAATATTAATAGTCCCTAATATGTAAATTGTAAAATTATTGATGATATTTTTGTAAAAAAAATTAGGTTTCTAATTATTTTATATTAGTATGTATAAAATTTGGGCGAATTGATTTTCAAAAAACTAGAAATTGCCGAATCTTTTTTTCTGAAAAAACATGAAAAATTAGCCCACCTACGAATATTAGCCCCTAAAATTTTCCCTGCTCCCTTTGCCAAATTGGCTCCCCGCTTCTGTGGGCCTTTCCAAATCTTGGAAAGGGTGGGACCAGTAACCTATCGATTAGCTGTACCAGGACACATATAAGTGCATAATGTGTTCCATGTGTCTGTGCTTAAAAGATACATCCATGATCCTAAACACATAATACATTGGCAGAACGCTCAGGTAGGGAGGAAATGGAAAATTAATATTTCTAAGAAATATAAATGATTGTTTATTAATTTACCATTTGATTATTGCAGGTCGAACTGGACGACGAGTTTCTTGTAGAGCCTAAACGTATCCTCGAACGGAGAGAAATAATGCTCTGGAAGCGAGTTATCACCCAATTTAAATTGAAATGGAAGCACTTTAGCCCGAAGGAGGCGACTTGGGAGGATGAAAACTTTGTGCGGGAGGCATATCCAGAAATTTTCAGTGGAATGGTATAACACCAAGGACGATGTTCATTTTAAGCGGGGGAAGTTGTAACACCCGTATTTAATGATTATTTGTTAAAAAACATTTTAATTAGACACTGAAGTATTTAATTTTTATTTACCATATTATCAAGTATGTTAATCAAAAGTCGTGAATTAAAGTTTCTTACTTTCGAAAATAAAGTTTCAATTATGGTATGATTCCATCAATCTGATGGTAAAAAGTTTCCAAGACTCCAAAGTAGTTGAATAAAGCAGTTACTGGTAGTTACCTTTCCTCTGGGGAATAAAAATAAAATCCTAGAGGAGGAAAGGGGTTCTGTACAGGAAAAGAGGAATAGCTGGGCAGTTGGAGGGAGAGAGCATCCAGAGCTGATGGAATACCAGTGGAGCTCTGCTATATGATTAGGAGAAGAGGTTGGACAGGATTCCTCAGGTCTACCTCCTTGGATAGATATATTGTTGTGATTTCCTACTTTGGTGAGGAGCATGGGGGGAGTAGAGGACTTCATTGCCTCACTCAAGGTTGGGCGGAAGCCATCAGAGCTTACAGAAAATGAGATAAGTAAATTTGAAAGCAAATGAATATTTTATATTCCATATGAAATGTATGCTCAGATATAGAAACATAAATTTTATTTGATGTGATTTTCTGGCAAAAGAACTTACAAAAGTAGAAATGTCTGTAAAATATAGATTAAGGAAAAGTTTACTTGTTTATGAATTTGATCATTATGTAATGCAAATTCCTGTAGAAGGGAATTAAAATAAATCACTAGATAACCCTTTGTAGAAACTGTAAACATAGCAAGTTTGACAGTTAAAACTTAGGAAGAAAAATCCCAAGAAAAAGACTCTCTATCCTATAGGAAGAATTTAATTAGTACATGAACCAAGGGAAGAAGTCCCCTTAGAGTGGTTCAGATACTCATATGGAATAATGCTAGAAGAAGATGCAAATAGCATAAACTGTCGAACTATTAAACCTTTAAGTAAAACATGAGTTATTGTATGAAAGAAAGATTCTAAAAGAACTGGTAATTCTTATTCATAATATTATACAGTCTTAAATCTAGTAATTCTTTGCAAAGAGATATTATGAACTTTCATATATTATGCATTTATAGAGGAATAATCTTCCATTATGGCTAAGTGATAAAAAATGAAGCAAGGATTATTCATAGAAAGTAAAAAAAACTCTGAATACAATTTCCTTTAAAAATAACCTGGAAAGTAATCAAATGGAGGAACCATAGAGCACAAAAAATTATCAACTAGATAACTTAAGGAAGAAATCGAAAACATGCACCCAACAGGAATGGAGATAATATTGAAAATTACAATGGGAACTGTCACAAGAAAAGTCGAACTCGAGCAAAGTCATGTTAATGTCTAGAAAAAAGAGAACAAAAGAAGTATAAATTCGTTAAACTTAGTAATTCATAAATTATTAAACCAGCACAGTGGAACATCACGGTACGATATCCAAACTAATAGCCTTTGGGTTTTTAATACCAACCCTCAATCGAATATAGACAGCCCATGACATTGTTTCCGGTGGTGCTAATGGGACATATATATATATATATATATATATATATATATATATATATATATATATATATATATATATATATATATATATATATATATATATATATATATATATATATATATATATACAGGAAGAAGTAATAAAAAACCTTTTGGGGTAAATTTACACAGTTGAAGGATAATTAACAAAACGGCCACTAAAAACCTTATCAATATCAGAGTTAACCACTCTCAACTTCCATAGGGAAATAAACGAGAAGTAAACCCTCAAAGGTTAGACATGAATATAAACCCTTGAACCGGAGGAATAGTGTTGAGAACCAGCTAAACAAACATCTGAGGAATTAACAAATGCACCTGAAAGGAAATGAAGATTCTTCAGTATGTAACTACTGCAAGATAAGGCGAATGCACAATGGAAAACGAGGATGGAAACATTACCTACAGGGCGAAAATCACATATCAGTTAGTAAAACTTAAAACAAAACATTTTTTTTTGTTAATCCAAGAGTTCTAGACCAAAAGTAAAGGAATATCCTTACCTTGGGTCGACCAGAAACAATATGTCCTCGAACCTGCAAAACATAAAGATAATTCTGGGTATGAGAATGTGTATAGTCACAATATATATAATGGAAAGATTTAGGTTCTGAAGGTAGATAGAGGAAAAACACAAATTCTCTGATAAACTAAATACGAAAACAAATTACCAGTGAATGAATCTGAGGAGGTATGTCATCGTCTTAAGACCAACGCAGAGAGCTTGACATAAACATAGGCGCCATGGCCACACTGTGGTCGAGACTCTATCGACAAAAGAAAATGCAGAGGCATTTTATTAACCTCGCGACAGAATCCTGAGAACAAAGGCTCATCCGAAAATAAATAGTAGAAATTTTGGCAGTAAGAAGCAACATACCGGCGTAGCAATGGAGGAGACTCACCATTTCTTGGGCCTCTATGAGAAATACCCTGCACAGTGGAAACCCCATGGTTGTAGAGCTCGAAGACTGAAGCGTCAGAGGCGCAAGAATAAAGTGGTTAGGGTTCAGACGGGGGTTGGTGATACCCTAACGAATCCTGGATCAACCTCCACTGTCGATGTAGTGAACGGATATACTGAGGAAATGAAGCCACATGCTAACACAATGGGATCACAAAATAAATTGAGGTTTCGGACTAACAGGTCCATATATCTCATAATAAAATTCCTTACCCATGGAAAAGGTAGCACATGTCGAGATTATTATTTGTACCATCAACATAGTTATGACCAAAATGGGTATAATAAATCCACCTAGAAACGGGAGAAATCAACCTTGTAAACTTTATAATAATTTTGAATACAAGATTTGTATGGTATTATGAGCCTAAAGACTATTGTTTGATATAGTAGTGTCACTTGACACTTCGTCTATAATTGCAATATAAGTATATATATAGTTTTATTTTGTGGATCGTGACTTTATATTTATTGAATTCTAGTAAATAGAATTAAGGTAAGTTTTCTTGGTTTTCAACAATCATAATCTAGAATATTGATTCCTAAAGTAATTAGAAGGGGAAGTTAAGGTAAAAAAAAAGGTATGAAGGTTAATTGATATGAATGAACGTTACAAAAATGAAAATGGTTTAAAAAAAACAAGGAAACTTTTCCTAATATAATTTTCTTTTCCTAATTTAATCACTTTTATATATCATAACAACTAAAAAATGAATCTGAATTTTTTTATACTACCATGATAATTAAAAAAGAAAATTTTATATTTTTATGTAATAGAATTTTAAGAAAATAAATGGTATTATTTTTATATAATATAATTTCATTATTATAGAGATTAAGTATCTATGTATAGATAACATTTTAGTAGTTGATATGGAAGATTAAAAGATTTATTTGTCGTGAATCTTTTGGCTAATAACATAGGATTAGCTTTAATTTGAATGAACTTCTCATTTTCTTGATCTTTGGATTTATAAATGGTACTTATCAATACTTTATGGCTCCACTTGCATATCTTCTCACTTCCTACCTCACTTTTCTTTATTCAACTTTCTTGCATTTATTAATGGTTTTACTTGCTTGCATTTACTACTGGTTCTACTTGCCTGCATCTATAAATATCACCTATATGTGTTTTTTATGCCTACTTATTATGAAGACTTGACAATAGGCACTAGGGATCCAAATTGATTCAATGCATATGTGCATTAATCATTAATCCACATGTGCATTACTCATTACGCCTATAATTGTTATTGTAAGAGATTCTTTTAAGTTATATTTCTCCTATGGAAAATTGGGTTGTTGGAAGTTTACATTAGTTTTTTTTTTCTTCTTTTAATTGGAGATTACAATAATATCCATAAAATAATCCTATATTTTGGTTGGTTTAAAAAAAAAAAATCAATTTAATTGTTTAAATGATTGGATCAGCGATGTGTGAGAAAGGAAAACACTTTCATTGTACAATAATAAATCCATGAGATGAAAGAGTAAATGCTCCTATTGAATTTTTTGATTATGGTTCATATTTAGATTATAAGTAAATGGTCCAATTGAATTTCTCCCATAAGATTCATATATTGAGCGTAACTAAATGGTCTTGTTAAATTCCTCCATATGATTTCTAAATAGATTGTAATTGTACTGAACCAATGCCTATACTTGGAGTTCTTATTTATAGATAATATTCTTTATTTGAAATCTACACAACTTGATATAACAAAAGTGTGATATATGAAACATGGATGAAATTTATAATTATTTTTCATTTCCATATTAAAAAAATAATCTATTTTAACTTTCCAATATTAAAAAGCTAAAATAACATAATATTTTAAATTAAACTATAATCTTTCCCTTCAAATTTGATCTAATGCTTAAAATTAACCCAACTACAAGTGATCAAAAATCTCTTAACAATAATTGAAATTGAACACCTACCAACTTTTATTTAAATTATGTTTCTCAATTCCAAATAATACCTTTAGATATTTATAATTATATAATATAAATCTAAATTTAATAATTAAAATTTATAAAGTTCAAAACCTTTGAAAAGAGTTTGTTTTTATCTAAATGATCATTCATGAAATAAATTTTCCCTAACCGAATACTAGCTTCACGCTAATTTAATAATTAGTTTTTTGTTTTCTAAATTTCTTTTAGAAAAAGGTCATTTTCATTTTTACTATGCAAGTATGAAATACAAGATATATTTAAACATTCAGAAAAGGGTTGCAGTAAGAGTTACATTGTGAATGGCATTTTGTGGATATTTAATCGTTCAGAATTTAGTTAATGTTGACTTTATTAATTTATTTTAGTTTTTGTCAAATTATTTTTTATTTAAATTTATTTTTATATTGGTTAAATAACATTTAATTTTTTTAGTAAATTGTTAAAATTAAAAAACTATAAAAATAAATAAATTTCTTACCAACAAAGTTATGATCTGTATTGTAATGAGTATTGATTGTTGTCTATACTTCGTGTAGCCATTATTGTATAAATATAACTATTTAAGTTGGCATGTTGGGCATCTACAATGCCTCTTACCACTTAGCTATTTATAATCTCTTCCTTATAGTTACACTATTTGTCATATGCTTTTATCCAATGTCATATGGTTTAGGTTCAACAATAATTAGATTCGGTTTGAGTTTGAAATTATTGATGAGGTTTATCGTTAGGTTCATATATATATAGGTTCGGTTTGAGTTCGAAATTGTTGATGAGGTTTGTCGTTAAGTTCATATATATATATATATATATAATAAAAGAATAAGAAATAAACATCAATAAACATCAAAAATGCTATCAAGAAAATGGAAATTGCAAGGATAAATTACAAGTTTGAGTTGTGAAATGAGATTATCAGTTTTGATCTATGGACTTGGTCAATGGTTATGAGGTTCAATAAAGTTCGTTGAACCTCAATTTTTTTTAAGATTCGCTAAAATTCAAACCTCAAGGGCAAAGTTCAATGAACCTTGTGACATAGCTTTTATCACACCCATTCCAATTAAATTTGTCATATCGTTGTCCATTCTTGCCTTGCACTAGAACAATAGGACAATAGGTGAAGCTCTATAATTAATCTTAATAGTTTTAAATATGAAATACTTTATAATCCATTATTTTGAAATAATACTTGCATCTATGTTATCATGTAATGAACTTCAATGTTTCAGCAATTGTTGTTATCCTCACTTCATCCTTGAGTGATTATTTATGCTAGAGGATTTTCCTTTATCCATTCCTCCCATCCAGTATCATAAAATTAAGCTCTTTATAATTTCTCCTCATATATAAGGTGCCTTTCTATATTTCATGAATTGAAAGTGGCTAAGTACATGGGAAATAGAAATAGTTATGTCAGTGTTATATGTACCAATCAGTGAACAAGCAAACAACAATTCAATGGATAATTCAAGAATTAGCCAAGAGACACAAGCTAACTCTAGGTTATTTCATTGCATTTTCACTTGTCTTTTTGAATCTATATTTATGACATTTATTAATTAAATTTGAGTCTTTTTTAACCTCTTTGTTGCAAATTTGGTGTTATCTTAAGTAACTAATTTCTTTAGGAAAAAGTGCAAAAATTTTTCCTTCAGTTACCCAAGCTAAATATTTCTTACATGATCAAGAGAATAATCATCTCAATCAATGGGACCACCATTTGATAGTAAAGGCACAAGTGGAAATTTCATGTGAAGTCCCTTTCAAAACTTTTAAAACAATTTAGAGAAATGCCTAAAATGTATCTTATATGTTTTGTTCATGAAGTTCTAGTACTACTAGTATAAATATCGATTTTATACAACCTCACAAACTAGACTAACAAAAAGAAAATGTAAAAAAATTAAGAGAGTTTAGGAATTCTTGTTATCGTGTCTAGGATGGGCATGCCTCCTAGTTATCAATGGTAAGATGTAAGTGTTTGTTCCTACAATTTTTCTAATGTGTGAAACAATAGTATTAGAGGAATTTTGAGGTCTAAAATGGGTCTCCTAAGGAAATTATAAAATAATAGTGGAAATAATAAAATAGTATTAGATTACATCATCAAATTTTAGAGGGAAAAAAACTACTTTTCTAACTCGTATTTTCAACTTATCTCCCTATGGGTTTACTCAAATATCGAGCAGAAACACTTGTTGGATGCAAAATTTGATTCCTCATCCTAGAAGTACCTATATTGCATACTTTTGATGGCCCCTCTTACACGAAAAATGATAAATACATGAAAAATGTAATTGAAATCACATTTTTCATGTATTTCTCATTTTTCGTGTAGTAGGGTCCATCGTAAGTATGCATCATAGGTACTCCTTGGATGAGGAATTAAATTTTACATCCAACAAGTACCCCCACTCAAAATTTGACTTAAAACCTTGGGGAGATAAGTTGAAAAAGTAGTTTTACTATTTTATTATTTTTTAATCCTTTTACTTTTTTACTCCAAAAATGGTGATTCATCCCCATGGTCGACATCATCATCTTGGATCCTATTGCTTCTTATAAAGTTTATTTTGGCTGTGTATTTTTCTTAGGACGCCCATTTTAGACCTCAAAATTTTTGTACATCCTTTAATATATTTCGAAGCTGGAATGAACCAATGAAGGTTACTGGAGATGATACGCTTATGATTTCTTCAAAGCCAAGTCTTTTCTTTAATTTAATTGCTTGAATTTCTGCGATAGATTTTTTATCATATCCTCCTCCTCTACATTTTTTTTTTCCTTTTTACTCTCCTCTCCAATCTCCTAAAAGATAATTTGACTTCTTTTATTTTCTTATTCATCCCTCATTTTTGTCAAGTGTTTGTTGGTTCTATACATATTCTCTCTCCTAGTCATTGCATAGTATGGATTACTAACTCTTGAGTTTAATCATATTACTAATTCATGGCATTAAACTTGATAAAGATATTTCCAACAAGACACAACCATAATAAAGGTGGAAGGCCCTTCATCCACAAGTGTGCGGTGTACATCTCAATTTAAGATTCACATCGAGATATGGAAGTCAACATGATGGGAGAGTATAAAGCAAGGAGGATCAATGTAAAATGTAAGAAAAATCAACTGTAAGGGATCATAAAAAATCACTATAAAAAACTCCCCAAATTCTAACCCAAATACCAAATATGTAATTAAATGCATTTAGAGATCATGTAGCAATGATGAGGTACAAGTCTCCAAACAACTTAAATACCACCTAATGAAGTTCATACATGGAGGCCACAGTGGGCTTAAAATTATAAATTTAGCAATATTTTAGGCCAAACTAATTTGAGGGCACATAGGATGAAAACTAAAAAACTCATTGAAAGGAAATAATTTACTGAGGTGATTCCCTTCTATCATCACTCAACAAGTGTAAGACTTTGTTTCTTGACAAAAAAGGTCGCCAAGAAAGCGAGGATGACAATATAGAACATATGCATCTACAATTCAGATAAGTAAAGGTAAAAAGAGAAGATAAATGCATCAACCAAGGAGGAAATAATCCACATGATTTACCAAATACCAATTATGCTAAGTTTGACTTCAAGGAGATGGGGGGTTTCCCTCGACTATTCAATCGGGGGTGTGCTTGTCCATATTTATGCATGAGAGATTCTCCATTTATATTTTATAAATGGTGATTTTTGATCCCCCAAAACCTATCTTGAAGCCTTGTCTCACAACAAAACTACTTGATAGTCACATGAACCTAAAAAGTCCACCATTGTTCTTAACCTTCAAGCCTTGCCTCAAATTCATATTTCACAGCACAACAAGCTCATAAGCACTTGAACTTATAATATCCACCATAGCTACTAGCATTCAATTCAAAGGTGCAAGTCACTAGGCCACGGGCACACATGCATACTAAGTGGTGACAAACCCCTCATGCAAACAGTAAGAGAATTTCTTTCTATTCTTACGAAGGAACGAAAGTAAGACATGCTACATGGTGGTAGTGGCTATGTTAACACAATGAAATAATGACTTCATTAGGAGTCATTGTATTCAGGAAAGTTCAATTTTATTGGCATCCATAATCAGTAAATATGGGGGGGAACTTTGCTTGAAGCGAAGACAAGTTTCAGATGGTATATAGCATGTCCAACAAAATGTGGAAATTAGACTCATTCCCATTCTATTACAAGTTGTAGCATGCAAAAAAATTGGTATTATTGCAGCTACAGGGCTTGTTTATGGGTCGGTGGCTCAATTCTTGAGGTTTTGTGAAATAATATTCTTTATTTCCAGTGTCTAAGGCATCGAATTAGATTCTATTCCATTATATTTTCGTATTGGTATTGTTTTGTGTGTTTGATGGGAATGCTTATTACCTTGTTCCTCTATTTTTTGTACCTCTTGTGGCCTTTCAAATGAACCTCTCTATGGGAAAGGAGCCAAATTCAACCGTGTGCAGTCATTGGTGACCAATTTGTATTTGTGGGCTCAAAGTAATTTGACAAGCAGGGGATCTTGTAACACTAAGATGATGGGAAACACTAAATAATTGCAACCTCAATTGAAAGAGTAGATTCACAAACTAGAAAAGAATATTCTTGTCCTCCAACTTAAACACAATTAGTTGGTATCTAGCATCACAATAACCCTGGATATTCTCATTGATCATCGATGTCTCATCTATCGATCATATGATGAAATTTCTAGTTTGCAACAACTATTGGAAGAATTTCAATTCCCCATTGCTCAAAGTCACTCTAGTCCTTCATCCTCCTACAACACTATCTGTTATATCAAGTTTGTTATTCCTAACCTCAATGAACCAATTCCATACTCGGATATGGGTACAACTCATATTCTTTTTTATTCTCCTTCGCTAACCAAGTAGAATGTTTGTTAAAACATGTAAAATTTTGAGATAATTTAGAAGATATTTACAATTAGATATTCTAGTTTTGATATAATAATACGTTGGCATTTGGGAATTTGGGGAGTTTGAAATAAATTTTAAATTTAATATAATCAACCAAATTTTGCAATTCCCTAAAATATATTAATACAACACCTACACTCAATTACAAATTTTCAAATTAATATAATTATTCTTTTTATATTTTGAAAGAAAAAAAAAATTATAAACTCATCTTCTTTTCAAATTTTTAAGAACATGAGATACATCTAGCGTTGTAGTATTCATATTTAAATATAGTGTTGAATAAACTAAATTAGTGGTTAAAGTCAACAGCTACTAACTACAAAAGAGCTTATAGACATCCTTATTCAACTCACACAGTCTCAAACTTCGCGGTCAAAAATATTTTTTTATGTCAATCATTTTCCTGGAAATCCACCTCGCATGGTGATTATCATGTCTCAGTTTCCAACAAAATTTTTGTTGTTGTGGATTTGGGATCACGTAGTGATTATCATGTCTTGGTCGCAAAGTAAATTGTAGTCGTGTTGAATTTTTCTCAAAAAAAATTCAATGGCACGAAAACTTATATCTAGAAAAATCATCATAAATTCATTATAATGTTACACAGAAATAAAAATTCAATGGTTTTACTACAAATAAAGAGACCCTGGAGCCCAAGCGATAATATAAAATTTTACATCACATAGAGGAGAAAGTCAATATGTGGCCACATCAAATCAAGATTTTATGAAGTATCATGAGAAAATTACTTTTGAATTGTGAAAAACATCGCTAATCGACCTAGCATATAATATTACGTAAAAAAAAATTAGCAATCACCTTTAGACAATTAACTTCCGCACTCAATATCTAATTTTTTGAAGTAGTCACTTGTAGGCAATTGGCTGCCCCACTCACATCAATCTTAAACTTCATATATACTTTTTATATATTCACAACATCCTCTAGTGTTGGTCACCAATATTTTCCTTTTAGTTTACATAGATCTAATTATTGACAAATAATTCATAGCATTCCATCTCGGCCAAGTTCAAGGAAAAAGATAAGTATGCCTTCTGAATTCAGAATATCCCGAAGAGAGGGCAAGTGAAGGCAGCCATTGCCTCTTCCCTTTCCCACTCCGTCAAGTCTTTTTTCAGTGAGAGAGAGTATTGATATTATAGCATAATGGATAATCATTCTCCCTATGTCAAAGATGTTGACCAGTTGGGGAGAATAGTCTAACAAAGAATTTGTATTCTTCTTTGTCAAAGGTGTTGATCACTTGGGAAGAATAGACATAGAATGCTAGGATCACTCAATTGAGTGTGCAACTTTCAACACCAGGCTCAATCTCTCCAGTTTGGATGAGGAGCTCATTTAGCATCATCACCACATTATCAGCTAGAGTGTGGATTTTGGATTTTCACCACAAAACAAAGAGATTGACCAGGATGGTGAACCATGACTGGTCTAGGTAATTATCGACCATTGGGTCAGTGGTACCGACCAAAGTTATGATGACTAGTTGATGCTAAATGTCGTGAGATGTGTTAAGAGCACTGATCAATTTGGCTCAGTGGTACCTACCAGTTGTGGCTACTAGTTGATGCTAACAATGTGAGAGATTCCAAATAGTTGATGCTGATATTTATAACGATGTTGACGATGTAAAATATGTTGACTAAATGATGTTGATCATGCCAGAGATGCTGACAAGATGATGTTGATGATGACAGATATGCTATCTAAATGATGTTGATGATGTCAAAGATGTTGACTTACCTTATTCCAGAGATTCTAACAAGGTTGATGATGATTTTTTATAACCTTTTCATACAGAATATTTGTCAACATGAGAACATCTAGATATTCATTATGAATAACTCCATAGTTAAGAGGGGGTGTTGAATTTTGTAACTATGGACAGTAATCATAATTAGTAGCTTTTTATTCTTAGTATATTTGTAAGGATGTTCTTCATGTTAGAAAAAAATAAAATAAAATTAGGAGACATGTTCTTCATGTCGGTTGAAAAAGAGGAAATTTTGAATTTGTAGAAGCTAAGTTTTTGGCTCCAAAAAGATGAATTTGACCTCCTCCTAGTCAAGTCGACCCTTTAAATTTTAATTTCTACTCCAGGATATTCGTACCCCTTCGGCCTCGAAGAAATGTTATATAAATACCACATTCATCCCTCTCCAAGCAAGAAACTCACATCTTTTGATGCAAAAAAGTATGAGGCAAAAAAATAGGTCTTAGGCAATGAAATTACAAGGCATATTCTTATGTTTGGGCATGTGAAGAGGGAAAGAAAGAAGCAAACTCATGAGGCATATTATGAGACAGATAGGCCGGAATTCCTGAGGTGCAGGAATGAGTTGATGAATGATGAAGAAGGATGAAATTATGTCCTTGGGCAGAACATAGCATGCTTCTTGGGCCAGTTTACTTGACTAGGAGGATGGACCAGGTTTTTCCTAATTATTGACTAGGATGTGTCTCTATTGAATTGAAAATTTATGTAATGAAAATGTTGCTAGGTTTTTCCCCATGTGGGTTTTCGCACAGTAAACTCTTGTATTCCTATGTGGTTCTCTCTTTATATATATAAGTGAAAGAAGAAAAAACCAACATGGAACTTTCAATTCAAAGGGAATTTTAAAGTACAATTTTATAAGGAAAAAGGTGCTTTCTAAAAGAAAGAAGCCACTAAAGAATCTTAATATCGAAATAGAAGATTAAATTAAAGTATTATTAATTATTGAGGGAAAAAAAAAGAGAAATTTAAACTTCATAATCAAACTATCATTTGAAATAAAATTATCCATAAAGAAAAATGGATTCAATCATTGAGGAGAAAGGAATGGAGTCTATAACTAAGCAAAAATAAAGATTTCCTAAAATTTTAAAAAGCTCTAATTCATTTCTACTTAGAATCAAGGGGAATCTTGCAAAGAAAGATATTGTTATTTGTATTTCTCTTTCAGAAGAAAAATAATTATGTTAGTCATGAATTTGATAATCGATTAGTGGTTTCCAATTCAAATATAATTGAAAAATTAGACTATGCGAACACAAAATTATATGGCATAGTCAATTTAAAACTAAGAATAGGGGATTATACATTTATATCACAATCCATTGCTAAATATTTATGAAATGATGATGATGACATAATTCTAAGTTTACTTTGGATGGAAACACTAAGTTCCTTTATTTTAAATACGAAGAAGTTTTTAATGTTTTGTTATAAGAAGATAATGACATTATAGGGCATTATAATGAAGTCAAAATCAATAATACCTTCATCACAAAACTTCAAAGATATCTTCAATGTGATTTTTGAAGAAAACCAAAAGACAATATCAAAGATGTAAAAAGAATTTGACGAAATTATCTTAGATAAAAACGAAGAAATTTCTCGTTTAAAAGATCATAATCGGAAATTACTTCAGAAGCCAAGAATTCCAATGCTTTGAAGAAGTCATTGAGAAACATAATTGATCAACTTAACCAAAAACAAGCATCCAAATCTTCATATGTGAAAATGCAACTTGAGGAAAAGGAACGAATACAAATCCAATTAATTTCACAATTGAAGAAGATGTCAAACCTGTTGATGTAAAAATATACTTCGATATTAGCATGAAAACTATAGAAATTATGAATGTACTCACTAATAAAAGGTAAACAATTAATTATGTGACATCAATTCATGGAGAAAATAAAACTTCAGAAGAAAAGAAATGAAATACTACTAGGGCACATTATCGGCATCCTAATGATAAGAGAGGAAATTGTTAACCAATAAGAGTATCAACATCAATTAGATGGAAAACAATTAACATATATTTTGAATATATAGGTACAAGTAGTATTAAGTCTCATGATAACAATTCATCATGGGAAGTCTATAAATGTAATGATCCACAGAGGATCGAATTAGGATTTTAGCTTATTTTATAGTCTAAGAATTTTATTTGGCACTCAAATGTTCATATCGTTTTGTATAATTTAAAATGGCCATTTCAATAATTAGGAAAGATGTGAAAACATTAAAAGACAAAGAAAATGATATCAAGTATTTACATCAATATTCTTTAAGGACTAAAAATTTCTTAAGGGGAAGGCAATGTTATGAACATATATATATATATATATATAATAAAAAATTATAAATAAGAATAATTAATAATGATAAAAAAACATGTTAGTTAGTTGGGACATGACTCTTCATGAAATGGCACCCCATATGGTATTTATATGGGGCCCTCATTTGTAACCATATTATATCATTCATTCATACATTTTATATATTAATTATTTATCTTAATGGATATCTCTCTATTCTAAATATTTTGGTTAATTAACTCGTGAACCAAGTTTGGCTATCATATGTGTGAAGAGTAATGAGACATTGCAATGAATATCCTAGTTTGGTTAAAGCAAATTAGATGATGATATTTATAAGAATTTTTAGCTAAGGTAGATTTGGAAATGTGATTTTGTTTGTGTTTGTATTGTGTTATTTGAGACGGACTATGAAAGAACAACCTCTCTGGCCAATGTCTGATTTTCCATAGAAGTAGGGAACTTGATAAACCCATGATCACATCATCAAATCAAGCTTATCCTTGATAGAATGAAATAATTTTTTGAAGTTTTCATGAGGTTTAAAAACAGTTGATATTCTTCTTGGATAAAAATTTGGAAATCTGATCAATTGTGCCTTGGATATAAGGAGATCAAAAACCGCAAAGGAGAGTTAGAGATAGATTTAGTTTTGCAATGTATAACCTTAGAATAAGTTTTTTTAATCTAGTAAATCTATTGGCCATTGGTGAAAATGGCTTTTGGGTGAAAATGTGAAGCTGGGTTACACTTTTTGCCCTTTTTTGAGAAAAATTTTTCATTTTTTTTCGGTTCTTCAACTTTCTGCAAACTATAACAATTTTTCTGTGTAGAATTTCATTTTGCGGTAAAAATAAAAGTTGTGAGAAATTTTGTTAGCTTTCTATTACTTATTTTTTGAAATTTTTTTATGCAGATTTGATATGTCAACTTAGCTTTTCTTTGAGTGTGTGTTTCTTAACAATCAAAGGATTCATAAGAAGTCATGTTATGACGCAATGTTGTATTCATTGAAAATTTGTGTTTTTGAGAAAACAAAATGTGTTACAACAATATAGACAGAGTCTACTTTGGTTTTGTCATATTTACAAAGCCAATGGATGCATATCATAATTACTAGAATTTTTTGAACTAGTCCAATACGAAAAACTGCGTATTTTGGATATGTTTCGCGTGGCAAGAAATTTCTTAACATATAAGTTATAAACTAAAAATATAAAAGCTACCCATTAGAGTTGACAGACCAATGTAATGCCCCATAATTTTTTCAATTTTTTTTACAATGTATTTTGGGAGATACAAAATTTTGATTTCACACAATGACCCTTAGAAATTGTTCGCACCCATTATTTTAGAAAAATAATTAAAATTAATAAACGTTTACGAAATTCCATAAAATTTATATTTCCTTAAAGTAGATTCAATTCTGAAAATGCTTGTCTTAGTTCCGACAGTTAATTAACAACCTTTCATGGAGTTTAATCAGTCCAAAGTTGCAGAACCGTTTTCAGAGCCTGGTTTTTGCGTAATGGTGACGCGTTAGTTCGGCCGAACTTTGAATACAAGTTCGGCCGAACTATGTTTTCCATTTCAAATTTGTTAAATCTAACGTCATAATAGTTCATCCGAACTCTTTATGAAGAGTTCGGCCGAACTATTGTGTAACTCTCTGTCGGCCGGAAAAATTTTCGGAGCCCCCACTAAAAACACAATTCGCGTCAATATAAATTGGCGCGAAATGATTCACAATTTTCGCACATTTCGCACTTCATCTCATTTTACAAAGACTTGGTTTGGGTTCAAAAACTTTTCTTCTTGGTTTGGGTTTAAGGAATTTTTTTGGAGGACATTTTTTGGAGGCGGCGTGATTTTTCTTGCAGTGGTGATTTTTCTTGAAGGTATGTACATGTTTTGTGTTGAAGTAAATCTTTTGAAATTCTTTGTTCAAAAACTTTTCTTCAAAGTTTGGGTTTAAGAGCATTTCTTTTGAGCTTTTTTGGAAGACATTTTCAATTCAAAAACTTTTCTTCAAAGTCTGGGTTTAAGAGCATTTCTTGAAAGCAAATTGATTTTACAATTTTGGGTTTAAAGAATTTTTTTGGAGGACATTTCTTGGAGGCGGCGTGATTTTTCTTGGAGGTATGTACGTGTTTTGTGTTAAAGTAAATCTTTTAAGCTTCTTTTCATTTTTATAAGACATTTTTCTCTCAAATTTTTTAAAGTGTGTTTTGGATTGGAGTATGTATTTTTTACAAAAAATTTACACTGATTTTTTTTAAATTAAATCTTTTGTGATATTTTTTGTAATTGAGTTATTGTCTAATTTTTTGAAGGAAATTTTTTTAACTTCATACCCTATTATCATGGGAAATCGAAGAAATTGTACGAGAAAATTTGATCGAAAAAGAGATCCTGAAGAACGTAGAGAAGAGATGAGACAATATCGCAAAAGAAAGTTAGAAGCCCTCTCAAATATTGAAGAGGAAAATCAACCTCAAGCAGATATTGAAGCGGGTATGTAAATGTAAATATTATGATCTATTGATATATATTTAAAATTTTCCTAATGTAAAATGTGAAGCTTAATTTTTATTTGATGCACTAGTTTGAAAAATATTTTGTTTGATGTAAACAGACAAAGATATTCCTCAAAATATTGAAAAAGAAAATCAACCTCGAGCAGAAATTGAAGCAGGTATGTAAATATAAATATTATGATCTATTGATATATTTAAAATTTTCCTAATGTAAAATGTGAGCTTAATTTTTATTTGATGAACTAGTTTGAAAAATATTTTGTTTAATGTAAACAGATAGAGATACTCCTCAAAATATTGAAGAAGAAAATCAACCTCAAGCAGAAATTGAAGTGGGTATGTAAATGTAAATATTATGATCAATTGATATATTTAAAATTTTCCTAATATTTATTGACATATTTATTAATTTAGTAATTTATTGAATATGTACTATTTTTTCGAATATGTACAGATGAAATCACTATCGATAATGAGGAGTTAGAAAATGTCGACACTCACACATATGGAGATAAAAAACCTGAACATTTTATACGATATGGTGTCCATAAATTTTTTGAAGAGTATTTCAAAAATGAACAGGTGACAGTTCAAGCTCAAATTTTGAAAGGTCTCCTATCATCAAGGAAATTAAAAGAAGCGACGACACTATTGGGTATTCGAAAATCAACCAAAGATAAAAAAATGAAAGAAGAGGTAATAAAAAATATGAGTAGTGCTATAGAGTCAATTAAGAGATCTAGAGATAAAGATGTTTCAAATATACGTAGAGGAATACAAATGGCAATGGTTTCACCAAGTACTCAAGAGAATCGTTTGAATCTAACATCTATGGCACGAGCACTGGGAACCTCGCGAAAAACTCTACACAAACATCGAAAATTTCGACTGCAAATAGACGTAAATGATGAACTCGCTTGTTGGAGAGATATTTGTAGGCAACCATACAAAGATAGACTTGGAGAAGATGTTAAAAAAATAATATATGAATATTGGAAGAACAATTCGCGTGTTTCACCCACTGCAAGACATGTGATGCGAAGAAGAATAGCACAAAATAAATACGAAGAACATGAAAAACATCTCTTGGAAACCACTCAAATAGAGTTATTCAACAAGTTCAAAGAAGAGAATCGTCAAATTCAAGTTTCACTCAGTGCTTTTGTTCAACAAAAACCATGGTATGTAAAACCTATCACCGTATGCGACACTTGTTGTTGCCGTTATCATGTGGAATTTGAGTTATATTATGACACATTCCTCGATTTCGGTAGAACATTATGGAAGGATTCACCTCCTCCTTCCACTATTCGTGAATTCATATCTCAAATTCTATGTGAAAGAGAAAGCGATGAACTATTTTACAAAAAGAAGTGTGTTGGTGGTAAAAAATGTGATGATTGTGGAAATTTGACTAAATTTCAAAACAAATATCGTATTGATATAAATGATCAATCATTGTCCAACATGAAAGTGTAATGGAAGAGATATGAATATATAGGTACATCGATTCAAGGTGCAGATACTGTTAAAAGAATCGAATTACGAGAAGACGAAATTTTTCTGATAGATTTTTTGAGAAAGTTTGAGGTGGAAATTTACAAATACACCAAGCATTCCCATAGAGCTCGATGGCAAGACTTTCAATTCAAAAAATCTCGTGAAGTTTTTTCACCAGGGACCATTTTTTCAGTGATTGATTTTGCAGAAAACTACACATTTGTTCCACAAAAAGAAATTCAGAGTGAATACTATCACTCTGACCAAGTCTCCATGCTCGTCCATATTCTATATAGACATGTTGAACAAAATGTCGATCATATAGAAAGCACGAGTGAAAATCGACATATCATTAAAGAATATCACTTTTATATCAGTGACGATCGTACACATGATACATTTTTTGTACAACATTGTTTTGGAAAAATTTATGATTCATTGAAAAATCGTGGAATAACATTCAATGAACATTGGATATGGTCAGACGGATGCGCAGGTCAATTCAAATTTGCACGATCATTTTTTTGGTTGTGTCGTCTTCATAAGAAAACATGCATTAAACATTGTTGGAATTTCTTTGAAACTGGCCATGGAAAAGGAGAACATGACGGTGCAGGAGCATGCATAAAACGAGTACTTCGAAGATATCAAATGAACCACTCTGTACACCGACTTGTGAATGCTGAAGAAGTTGTTCAATGGTGCAACAATGCTCTAAGCCATGAGATTAACCCATCAAGAGAAGTGAAAAGGTACATTCAATTTAATTTATATTGGAAATCTAATTTTAAACATTGTACATTTATCATGCAATGATTATTTTTAATTGTATCATATTTACAAATTCTTTTTTTAATTTTCCATATAAAGGTTTTTCTGGCATATTGGAATCGGAGACGTAAATAGATCAATTGGAAATGATGTTGGAACAATAAAAGGGACTTGAAAATTGCATTCAATTCAAACAAAGTCGTCCACAAATGTGTTTGCATTGGATAAAAGAAAATATTCTTGTTTTTGTGATGTTTGCATAGACAACACAAAATCCAATGATGTTTGTGAAAACAAAATGTATGTGAACGATTGGAAACATACAAAGCTAAATACAAAGGGAAAAATGTCTGTTGAAATGTTTGAAGAAATGGAATCAGAGGAAACTACAATATCATCCGATGGTGATCGAGTTTCTGATCTTGTTAGAGAAGGTAACATTTGAATTACTTTCTAATGATTTAAAGATCTAGAAATAAATTTAAATATGCATAATTAAATGTTATATTTATTTTATTGTGTAGGAGATGTTTTTGCTGTAATTGCACCTATTGACAACGATGAAAATGTGAAGTATTATTTGATGCGTTGCACTGAACGAAAAATGAAATTATTACAAGACTATAATGATCACAGATTTCAGTATGACAGAGGGTCTATTATACTGAAAGGTTATTTTTTCAAACAAATTCGTCAAAGTGGAGACTTTCTTTACTTTGAAGACTATGAACCTAATTCCATAAGTTGTCAATATAGTCACTTGGTGTGTGCAACACGCATAAAGTTGATAGAAGTTCAATCAAAGAAAAAATCGAAAATTAAAGAATGGAAAATGTCAAAATCCAATCATGAATGGATTATCGAGGATGGAATTCCATTAGAATTTTTTTGAGTGAAGTGTCCAACAATTTATTATCTTTGGATTAAATATGTTTTAGAACTTCCAGTACTCAACTAAAAATTGAGCTGCTTATGTTATTTGTGATTTGCACATGTTACAAATTGTTTGAGTACAAGCACGTGCTCTAGTATCAACTGAAAGTAGTTTTTTTTATACATGTGCATTGATGAAAAATGTTATATATATATGTGTGTGTGTGTGTGTGTGTGTGTGTGTGTGTGTGTGTATTCTAGAATGAAATTAATTGCTCTTGTATATTAATTGTTCTTGTATATGTTCTCTGACCATATGGTACAAATTATTTCACTTTATTTTGTAAGGTCAGATTTGGTCCCCATATGGCCTAGCCTCCAAGGGACGAGATAACAAGTGGTTGTCCCCACTTGCCCGAATCTCAGCTTTCAAGTACAATTTTACTGTTTATGTCAAGCATCTTACATGATGTCCTAGCCAAAGATAGATTCTCTTTGTTTCAAGTTTCCAGTAAAAGTTGTCACTGAATGACTTGCTCGAACTCTTGTAGTAAACACCATACCTTATCTCTCTTGCTCTCCAATATTATTAGGTTTAATTATTATAACACAAAAATCGTTCTACATTGTCAATAATTTTTTGTGGTTACACTAAAATCAATGAACATTATTAATCCAATGTCTTTACAGGTAATGTACCATCATACATGCAATTATATCAAATTAGAAATCAACATATACAATGAAATCAATGGGGATTGTCTTGTTACAAGTAACATAATTTCAATTTACCATACGTGCAAATGTAGGTTGAAACCATCCAAAACTTTAAGTTGTAGACTGAAACCATCCAAAACTTTAAGTTTTAAAACCCTTTTGATTATATATTGTGCAACATTAAAACATTAAACATTTAAAGTTCATTAAATATCACATGCAAAATGTAGATTGAACCTACTTGGTTCAACCTACTTGGTTTTTCACCCAAGAAATTCCAAGCATGGACTATCTGGACAAATTGCTGAAATTGAAAAGCATGACATGGAGATACGACAAGGTGAACAAAGACTTCAAGAACTCTTTATGGAAAGGGCTCACTTGAAGGAAAGAAGCACCACGTTGCAGGCTAAAGTCAAGAACATGGAAGATAAGATCAAGAGGGACTTTCTTGATCCGAAACCTATTGGTTTGAAGAAAGAAAATGCATGTGTTGGCACACTTGGAAAAGAAGATGACCACACTATGAGGATTGTATGTCGTATTGGAGCAATTAGACAGAATTCGAAAAGGAAAGAGCTTGAACCAATTCAAGCAGACCCAGGATCGGATTGTTCTATGGAGCTTCATGAAAAGAGATATGTGAAAAGCACTGTTAAGCCAAGGGCTAGTTCGAAAGACATATTGGAAGAGGAAATGTTGAAGAAGATTGCGGAAGTAAGGCGCAAGACAAGGAGGAGGAATGATGATGAAAGTTCCTTGGACTTGAGATTCATGTCTACAACCGTACATGGGAAAAAGTTCTCTTCTTTGATAGACACGAGGGCTACCCATAGCTTCCTAAGTCGAAAGGCAGCTTCATCTCTTAGAAAGAGGAAGGCTAGCATCGAGAAAGAGTTGAGTGCTTTCAAGACAGTCAATTCGAGGATGAAAGCAGTGACTAGTGTCATGAAAGGCACACATGTGAGAGTAGGGTCATGGTTTGGAAAGATAGACTTAAGAGTCATTGACATGGATGATCATTCTATGGTGTTGGGACGAGACATTCTCTTAATTCTTGTGATCAATCTTAAACTATTTTCTAAACAAAAACATTTAACATTAAATATCACATGTCAAATGTAATTCAGATGACAACATTACTTCACATTCACATGCCAAAAGTACTAAAACCATCCAAATAACACTTAAATCAATGAACACTATTAATCCAATGACTTTACAAGTAATGTACCATCATACATGCAATTATATCAAATCAGAAATCAACATATACTGTAATGAAATCAATGGGGATTGTCTTGTTACAAGTAACATTTCAATTTACCACATATGCAAATGTAGGTTCACATTCTATCATTCATGTAGTTTTAAAAACTTCAGATGCCATGCCAATTATAATTCAACTATCCAACAAAAACATTTAACATTAAATATCACATGCCATGCTAATTATAATTCAACTATCCAACAAAAACATTTAACATTAAATATCACATGTCAAATGTAATTCAGATGACAACATTACTTCACATTCACATGCCAAAAGTACTAAAACCATCCAAAGAACACTAAAATCAATGAACACTATTAATCCAATGACTTTACAAGTAATGTACCATCATGCATGCAATTATATCAAATCAGAAATCAACATATACTGTAATGAAATCAATGGGGATTGTCTTGTTACAAGTAACATTTCAATTTACCACATGTGCAAATGTAGGTTCACATTCTATCATTCATGTAGTTTTAAAAACTTGAGATGCCATGCCAATTATAATTCAACTATCCAACAAAAACATTTAACATTAAATATCACATGCCATGCCAATTATAATTCAACTATCCAACAAAAACATTTAACATTAAATATCACATGTCAAATGTAATTAAGATGACAACATTACTTCACATTCACATGCCAAAAGTACTAAAACCATCCAAAGAACACTGAAATCAATGAACACTATTAATCCAATGACTTTACAAGTAATGTACCATCATACATGCAATTATATCAAATCATAAATCAACATATATTGTAATGAAATCAATGGGGATTGTCTTGTTACAAGTAACATTTCAATTTACCACATGTGCAAATGTAGGTTCACATTCTATCATTCATGTAGTTTTAAAAACTTTAGATGCCATGCAAATTATAATTCAACTATCCAACAAAAACATTTAACATTAAATATCACATGCCATGCCAATTATAATTCAACTATCCAACAAAAACATTTAACATTAAATATCACATGTCAAATGTAATTCAGATGACAACATTACTTCACATTCACATGCAAAAAGTACTAAAACCATCCAAAGAACACTGAAATCAATGAACACTATTAATCCAATGACTTTACAAGTAATGTACCATCATACATGCAATTATATCAAATCAGAAATCAACATATACTGTAATGAAATCAAAAACATTTAACATTAAATATCACATGCCATGCCAATTATAATTCAACTATCCAACAAAACATTTAACATGTCCAAAAATATGTCCAAAAAACTTATTGTAATAAAATATGTCCAAAAATTGTAAATCTCACTTGAGTATCAAACTGTATCAAGTTTAACAAATTTTAAAACCATCTAAATTTTGAAATCAAATCAAATCTACTGTAAATCTTGTCCATCAAATGGAGGCTCTAGCGTCTGGGTCTCGGGTAGCGCTCTATCCTGTAAATAGGACACCTACATACACAATGCACATGAACATTAAAATTTGAAGTTTTAAAAATGAATGAGAATATATATATCTAGAACTTCATGTAAAAAACAAAATATAACAAAAAAATCATGCAATACCTCGTAAGGTTGCCTCTCCATTTGATGAACAGGTTCTGCCATAGAAACATCTGCAGTAGTAACCTGTACAATATACATGTACAATTAAATATAAATATATATATACATAAATAATTTATATAAATTAAAAACTTTCAAATGAAAATGCACGTGTACATATATAAACTTATTTGAACAATAATATTAAAAAAAAGAACTAAATACAACTTCTTCAAATGCTGTGGATGTTCCTATCTCCGTCGCTAAAGTCCTCGGATTAAAAAATCTTCTATACGAACCTAAATTCAAAAAATTTTAAATAACTCAAAATATAGATCTCTCTCTATATATTTCAATTTTTAATGGAACTTTTTGAGGTAACATAAATTTTGAACTTGTGAAAAATTGTCCATACTTGTACATCTCCCAATGAAGTAGAAGGTATATCTCCTAAGGAAGAAGAAGGTACCGCCATCCCAAAAACATCAGACAGAATCGGTACCTGTTAAAACATTTTATCAAATTATATATATACATACATGTACATGTGTGGCAACAATTATTTATTTTAGAGTCACTTAAAAACACTAACATACATGTGCCAACATATCATGATGGTCAGACCCATCTGCATCGTTTGAGCCAGAGGTCCCGAACGTAATATTAACATTTTCATCACACATCATGCCTGAGAACTGCAAATGGTGTTTTAACATATAATCATACATTTTTATTAGATTAATGTACACATACAAATAAATGTATACATGTACATACACATGTATTTATTACAAATTGTACACATGTATATGTAAATATAATTTCAAACCCTAAGGTCACTAACACATACCGTTCTGGTGCCCTCTTCCTCACGAAAAATTAGGTCTTGCAGACCATTGGGACAATTTATTGCATATGTTCGGAGATCTTCAACATTCATGTTGTAAATCTCCTCATCTGTACGATAAACAAAATTGGCACGTGCATTTTCACATGCTCTTTGTCGATTTAAACAAATATCGACTCCACTCAATCTGCTATGAACATTGTCGATCATAACATCTCTTGCTTCACGACTTATTTGAGAAGTCGCATCCATCTCTGATCGCAGGGTTTCGACTCGAAACGGTCGACTCACCAATGGCGGCTCAGGGCGAGGCAACTCCACATCTCGCTTAGCGCCCTTACGTTGATATAATCGACCTCTCCCCGGGCCAAAAAATTCTGAAGGAAGGTCATTGTAGTCGAGTTTCATACCCAAAAAAAATTCTGCATAAAACATTTGTGCAAAATAAACAGGAACCTCATCGTTCCATGGAAGCCTTCCAAAGGCCACAAGATGTCGATCATACAAATATTTTGCTTTGTCTGGGTGCTTGAAATACTGCACCTTCAACATTTTTCTTTTTGGCCCTTCCTTATAATTAAACATTGACTTAGCATCATCTCTTTTTACTCTCTTTTTTATGTCTTGCCATTTATTGGGACCTATCACTGTTTCTTTTCTCTTTCTCATCACTTCTACAAACGAATCAGTCGTTGGCCCCAAATTTTTGTACACTTTTACCATTTCACTCAATGAATGTGTAACTATTTCGAGGCTTTGTCTACTCTCAGTAGGTAGAGGCAAAGCCTCGAGATCTCTTTGCAATTTTGCATGAAGGCTTTCACACCTTTGTAAGGTGCATTCCTCCATGTTCGTTTCCCATGGTATATCAGTAATCTCAGCCGGATAAGTTGTGCTGGGTTGACAACCTTCTTCTTCAATGTAGCGCGCTGCCCTGCGTCTTTTTTGACCACTGGCTCGAACATTTTCAGCCTCTGCATCAATATATATAAAATTTCGTATATTAGAAAAAACACGTGTAAAAAAAGTTCTACAAATTTAATGAAAAAATATTGAAATTGATGGCAACCTTGATGTTGTTGGTTAACATCATCTCCAACATGACCCTGCTGAAAACCAACCCCAGAATGACACTGCTGAGAACCAGACCCACAGTGACCCTGTTGAGAACCAGCAGTCGTTGATTGGCCTTCGGGGGAATAAATATCACCCCCTTCCCACAACCTGCTACCACTCATACCTCGACCAGTTGAACCTTGGCCACGCTCCATGGATGGAGTAGAAAGCCTTCTCCTCTTGCCTCCTAAAAATTAAAATATGAAACTTATTAACAACTAATTTCACTCACAAAGTTAATAAAAAAATCAATTCCATATGTACACACATGTATGCAGATTTAAGATTATATTTAAATACTGTGAACATCCTCCGATCCCTGAGCCTCCATATGGGATTCGGCTGATCTTCGTCTTTCATCCTCCATGATATATATCTATTGGTCGACATTCACAAAATAGATTTCAAAAAATCAATACCTCAGAGTAAAATCCAGTTTGGGGCTGTTAAATCCGGTATGTTCTATATTTCTTACATTTCTGCCCTCCTATTTTTCTTTCCAACCAAGGTTTATAAAATAACATGAGAAGCAACATGAGACTTAGAACAATCATTTTCATTATCTATATGGAAGGCAAGAATGATTATATCCCCTTGAGCTTAAGCTTATGTAGTTTGTCAATTTTTATCATATATTTTTTGGTAAGTGTAAATGTTTTTTTATCTATAGTACAAGTCATGAGTTCCCCAATTTTACCTTATGTAAAGCATGATTCTAGGATTACTAAAATTTGTACTTGGTTTTTAAGAATATATCAAATAAATTTTTTGAGAAGCAAATATGGCTTGTTCCTTAGAATTTGGCACTTAGAATTTCCATAACGCTTATAACCCCATCCTTACAATTTTTATAATTTCCATGATGAGACATTTGAATTTCCTTCCCCATATTTCTTGTTAATGATTATAACCTTAAAATGGCTAGTATTGGTTTGTCATCATCATCTAAAAATGACTTGGCAGATGAAAAATTACCATGTCAATCATCATCACTTCACACCATCTGATACATGACCCCTTCTACATATTATATGCATGAATTTTTGGAATGTCATCCTCTCTACCTATCCCATGAATGATTGTGACAACAGGTGAATAAAATACAATTTATAAGCAAAAGATAGTTTCTAGTTTTTCCTCCTCCATCCACCCTATAGCTAGTGATTTCTCAATTTTCCACTTCCAACTTTCTATTCTCGAAATTCATTAGCAGCTAATTTTATCGATAGCCACACCACTATACATATAATTATCATATACACTACTACATTAATGAACTCTACGTTGTTTGTTATTGTAAATTCCAATAACAAACAATGTTAATTGAGTTTAGTAGTGTATATAACAATTTCTTTGACTTCCAGGTGTGTTGTGACTATTAGTAGAATTAACTACCAAAATGAATTTCCAAAATAAAATGTTGGAAAAGAAAAAATAGGCAATCACTGAATATGGAGTGGGTGGAGGAGGACAAACTTATAGTGATCCCTTCCTTATCAAATTTCTTTTATTCACCTAATGTCACAATCAATCATGGTCTAGATAGAAGAGATGACCTACCATAAATTCAATCATATAATGTGTAGAAGGGTCATATGTAGATGGTGTGAAACGATGATTACAAACATGGTAATTTTTCATATACTAGGTCATTTTGAGATGATGATTACAAACCAATGCTAGCCCATTAAAAGTTATAATCATTGGTGCCTAATGTGAGGTGGACAATTTAAATCAAGTTCATATCAAAGTACAATTTAGCTCATTTTAGTCAAGGTTAGTTAGAAGAATTAGCTATTGGTTTCTACCTTCAATTTCCTCTGAAAATGAATGTGTACGTGCTTTTGAGAGACATTAGAGGAATAGGGTCCAAATTTTTGATGAAAATGTGAGCTATGAAAGTAAAGGGTTTTAAAGGCAAGCATGTACAAGGCATAGTTGAGTCAAATGTTCTTCAAGAAGGGCCTAATTATTTGGGTCTTGGTTATGGAAAACATGGAAAATGCTCCAAAGCCAAGGAGGCTTGTGAGGTTTGTGTTCATGATGAATGGAACATGTACATATTTTACCTTAAAGTTTTTGTGTTTTATGGATATTAAAATGAAGAACTTCTATTTAGATCCATTCCAGAGATTGACTGCAGGGGCATTTACTACATATGTCACCTTTCATAAAAGATGAGATCCAGAGGCTACCTGGCCCTTTACAGACTCTGCCTATAGAACTTGTAGAAGTAAACACTAGAGGCATTAACAATATCAAATAACATTTTCATGCTCAGACATGGGAATGTGTCTCTTTCCCTAGACGCAAAAAAATAGTTCTTGAGGTAGTTAATATTCATAGACATGTCATCAAGCAAGTCAATGTGATCATCCCTCCTTCCCTCCCTTGTAAAATAATTATGTTTTGCGAGTCAGAAAGCCAAAATATGGAGACAATTATCACCAAATCCAATGTACGATTATGCATGATGGAGAATCTCTAGCGCTTTCCCTTGTTAATATATTTAATAATCTCAATATTTATTTAAAAGTATCAATAGTATTTTGACGACATCACATTGTTCAAATCTCATGGTCGAAATACTATTGATACTTTTAAATAAATATTGAGATTATTAAATATATTAACAAGGGAAAGCGCTAGAGATTCTCCATCATGCATAATCGTACGTTGATGCTTATAGAGTGAAAAAACTGAAAGAATCAACTTATATGGTCATTTTAATGGGGGTGGAGAATTCAGGTCTAAAACCTTTTGGAGTCATTTTGAGGTATTAAATGACATTTCTGGGGGTCAAACGATTATATAATTTAAGTTGAAGGCCCATGAGATAAATATGACTTCTATGTGACATTTGTAAATTAAATCATCTATTTGTTGTGTTATATGAACAAAATTGGTACGCATATCTAAAGAGTCCAAATGCTCATTCAACACCATATGTAATCCTCATCTAACTTAGCCAGGGATTTGCAATACTATATTTGAGTTGGCTAGCTCCATTTCAAGATATTATGGTTATCCAAGAGGGGATATAAAAAATGAAAAGAAGAATGGAAAAGAGGATTTCGTAATCGATGAGGGTCAAGATGATTCACATGATGAAGTGCAACTAAAAGAAGCGCCACTGAAATGGTTTGCTGACAGATGGTTACATTTCTTATCCGATTAAGCCCTAGCATGTATTTTGATGTTTCATGAATTTCTTTGCAAATTCAATGGTGCATGTTGCATGAAGCAAGATGTTGAAAGTAGAGTTATGTTGACACACTTAAATGCAACAAATATGGAAATTTGTACATGAGCTCTATTATTTGACTTAAGAGTCGGTTGTTTGAAGAGGCATGTTTTGTCAACTTGTGTTTGGTTGATGGTTTTGTACACCAATATGTAAGAGTACATGGACATATTCACATGATGTGATTTTTTTTTTCTTTGAAGGAGAAAAATGATATGTCAGCGAGCTATGTTTCTTGCATGATGTGTTTTCAGTTTGATGGTTTTGTTTGTGACAAGACGTCACAATATTTTGTGAAGGTCCACTCTTGAGCGAGAGCCTCATGATTACAACCTATTCGTGAGAATCAAATGGGAGTGCATCCTTATTTTGAAAACAAGTAGGATTCTAAGCTACCTAGGACTCAAACCATCATTTTTAAATTTGAAATATCATGGTGTGTTGTTCCAATGCCTGAATCCACAACCCTAACACATGAAATCACTAATCTAATTACACATGAAATAAATAGTTATTTTCTCCAACATTAAAAATATAACTAAAAACTAAATTCAACATAGTTGAAAGAAAAGGAAGCGCCATTGAAATGGTTTGCTGACAGATGGTTAGATTTCTTATCCAATTAAGGCCTAGCATGTATTTTGATGTTTCATGAATTTCTTTGCAAATTCAAAGTATGGTGCATGTTGCATGAAGCAAGATGTTGAAAGCAGAGTTATGTTAGACACACTTAAATGCAACAAATATGGAAATGTGTACATGAGCTCTATTATTTGACTTAAGAGTCAGTTGTTTGAAGAGGCATGTTTTGTCGACTTGTGTTTGGTTGATGGTTTTGTACACCAATATGTAAGAGTACATGGAGATATTCACATGATGTGAATTTTTTTCTTTGAAGGAGAAAAATGATGTGTTTTCAGTTTGATGGTTTTGTTTGTCACAAGACGTCACAAGATTTTGCAAAGGTCCACTCTTGAGCGAGAGCCTCATGATTAGAACCTATTCGTGAGAATCAAATGGGAGTGCATCCTTATTTTGAAAACAAGTAGGATTCTAAGCTACCTAGGACTCAAACCATCATTTTTAAATTTGAAATATAATGGTGTTGTTTCAGTGCCTGAATCCACAACCCTAACACATGAAATCAATAATCTAATTACACATGAAATAAATAGTTATTTTCTCCAACATTAAAAATATAACTAAAAACTAAATTCAACATAGTTGAAAGAAAAAGAAAATGGAACTTTAAACATTCAATGAAAATTTCTAAATAAGAACATTGAAATTATAAGTTTCTTTCTTACAGAGTTTAAGATTTGGGGTGTAAAGTTTTTTTCAAAAATTCTTTTAAACTTTTTGATGCTTCACGTTTCCACCCAATTATCTATTCCTAATGTATTGCAATAACTGTTAGTTAATTAAACAATCATAAACCACTTCAATCTTCTTTCCTTAAATATGTCTTTAAAATATCAAGATAAGGAAAAAAAACTTTAAAATATCATACATCAATCAATAAGAAAACATATCAACTCAACCAGAGCCAACATGGAGATATCATTCTATAGTATGTACCATTCAAACATGAGCATCAAGTACATGTCCAACAAAAGAGAATTGACCAAAATCGACCCAAATGTTTCTCCAAAGAAAAGCATTGCAATATGCTAGATTTGTAATAAATTCAAAAAAATTAAATATTACTTGAAATATGAATTTGGATGTGAAATAATCATAGCTAAATGTGAAAACAAAAATTTTGTATATTTGTTTTAACTCCAATGTACTATGGGGTTTAAATCTATGATACCATGGGAAATAGAGATCTATCCAAAAAGTATTTCTTTCAATATCAGTATAAATATACATAAAGTCTTGAATATTCTGCAATTTAATGAAACAATAATTAATAATCCATCTTTGAAACCATCTAAATAATAAGGAAATAACACATATGTGGAAACCAAAAAGCACCATCAATTTACCAACCAACCAAATCCCCACTGATGGCAAGGGTTAGGCTGTTACATTTTATCTACATATAACCCAAATGATTTGGTTGTCCTTTGTGCTACTTCTTAGAAAAACTACAAGATGAAAGTTAAGGAAATTCACGATTGCGAAATTCTAGGTGTCCAAGAGGTGTAAGAAAAAGGAATAAAATAAAATAAAATAAAAATAATTTAGCTCCCAAGGTCTCCAACGAGGAACCAAAGCATATTTCTTTGTCAATTTTGTCCTTAGAAAAGCTACAACATGAAAGCACGAGAAATTCACAATTACAAGATTCTAGGTGTCCAAGAGCTTAAAGGATAAAAAATAATGTAAAAAACTGAAAACTTGAACTCGTAAGGTGTACAACAAGGAAACAAAGTATATTTCTCAAGGCCATTTTGTACTTAGAAGAGAAGCAAGATGAAAATAGAGAAGATTCACAATTGCAAGATTGTAGGTGTCCAAGAGCTTAAACAAAAAACTCAAGTTTTGAAGGTCTACAGAAGGCATGAGAGGCTTAATATTAAGCAAAAATAACCACCAAATATCTTCCTTGAGAAAACAAAATAAAGGAAATAAAGAGTCACCAAATAACTAAAACATTGTTGTTTTGTGGAACCAAGATATAGTCAACAATACAAGTGCTACACAAAAACAAATGTAAACACAATGGAAAACTGAAACATATCTCACTATCAAATTAGTGAATTCTTATTTTAAGATGGTAGAACTCAAGTCTCAATTGTAATTGGATTCTTTCTAAAGTGTAATTCCAAGCTCATTAAGCATACTAGGTGACCAAATTTTTGAAGTAACTTGAGATTCACAACAAGAGATACACAACATGCACCACAATACACAATGTGCCCTTGTAGATAAGGATTTAGACAAATATACTTCAACAAGGATGGAATCAACCTTCAAAAAGAATGATATAATGGAAGCAATATATCAATACTAGTGTCCTTTTTCATTCCTTAATAGCTATGATGACCAGAGACTTGAAATGCTAGAGATTTTCGCACTTGAGTATGGAATGGACCAAAAAATTATTGACCGCAATTGTTTGGTGACCTTCAACTTTATGGAAAATGTAGGACTACGGGGAAGTTCTCTTTGCACATGAAAGATGTAATTTCATTCCAATTACAGAGAAATAATATGTTTTATTTCTGAAATTAAAATATATATATGTGTGTGTGTGTGTGTGTGTGTGTGTGTGTGTGTGTGTGTGTGTGTGTGTGTGTCCAATGAATGACCACAAGGTTGGTCAATAGGATTCAAAAGTATAGACAATGTGATTGCATATTTATATTTCAAATTAAAATCAAAATTTTATAAAGTGCCTAAATCTTCTTCAAAGATTAACATTTCTAAGATTAGTGGAATCACTAAACAACATCCTAAAAATATAACAATAGAATAGTGTACATGCTTCTATTCTATGGTTATCCCTCTATCCTTGTAACCTAGATCTATTTAAACATTAGCAGTTTTAGGAGGAGATCCCATGTCAGGTCTAACTTTGAATATGAGTTGTACAAGGACTAACTAACTAACGTACATATGTGAGAAAGAGATTAACAAGAAGTATATAAATGAAGAAGTAAGACAAGGGAAAAGCAGAGTAAGACATGAGAAGAGTAAGAAAATGCTAGAGCAGAGTAGAGTAAGACATGAGAAGAGTAAGAAAACGCTAGAGCAGAGTAGAGTAATACAAGAGAAGAGTAAGAAAAGGCTAGAGCAGCGCATTTTTATAGAAATTCAATCCAGAATTAGATCCATTTTAATTTGGATCTTGAGACAGAAGTAGATCTCAAATATGAAAAATATATATGTAACAGGTTGTAGGTATTCCATTCTTACAACCATCTTATAGTATAAAAACAAAAACAATAGAAATATAGTTCGAATCTGATGAAAAAAATTGTGAGAAAAAACAAAACAGTATCAATACAGTCCAAATCTACAAAGTTGTGATGCAAGTTGTTTATCAATGCAGTCCTGGGTGCTTTGTTTGTTGTCTGTTATATTTAATTTTTCAGCAATAAAATGTCTGTCTCAAGGTGCTTATAACGTTTTTTTTTCTTGCAGGTGTGCAGGATAATTCTCAGAGATTATTTTTCCAATAGAAACAAAAACAAAAACAATATATATTAATATAGTCCAAATCTCATGCAAAAATTCCCTTATTTTTCCAATAGAAATATAGTTCGAATCTGATGAAAAAAATTGTGAGAAAAAACAAAACAGTATCAATACAGTCCAAATCTACAAAGTTGTGATGCAAGTTGTTTATCAATGCAGTCCTGGGTGCTTTTTTTGTTGTCTGTTATATTTAATTTTTGAGCAATAAAATGTCTGTCTCAAGGTGCTTATAACGTTTTTTTTTCTTGCAGGTGTGCAGGATAATTCTCAGAGATTATTTTTGACATTGTGGAGCTAATAGCAGAAAATAACATAGCATTCACGCCAGATGGAATCTATTAATGTTTACATGAAAAATGTAATTTACACCAGCGCGAACATACCCGCGGAGACGGACAGGAGAACATACAATACGAGACGGACAGGAGAACATACACAGCGCGGCAGGGAAGAGCGCGGGGCCCGAACCTTTGTCGCGTATTTTTCGAACTCCATAAAATAACCAATAGATAGATGGTGGCTTCATGACCAGCAATTACAGAAACAATTAGTGGTGAATATTTTAAGAAAACTTAATCATATCTGAAGTTACAATTTATCAGATTAACAACATACTTTGGAGGAAAAATTATATTGTCAGAGCCAACCCTTGAAACTCTAATGGCAAAATATGTATAATACTTCTGTCTGAACAAAACCTTTAAACCCTAATCACAATATGCGTATAATAATTACTCATTAACATACTGGAACAAGCTTGGATTGGATTAGATACAAGTAATTTCGATACATGGATAAGCTTGGATTTTATTAGAAATACCAGTTAAATCAAATATTGTTTGATAAATTTTCTCATAGCAACGAAGCCGAAATAAAAGCAGATAGTTCAACATTCGAGCACACAAGCAGAAATGCAGAAGAATAGTTGGGGAAAAATGAATAAATACTCACAAAATCGAGTTTACAATTGTTTCGATTCAGAGAGAAGACATTGCACTTCTCTGCTATTCGGAGCTGCAGACCGAGGAACTATGGAAATGGTCGGGCAAGAGATTATGGTGTTAGCAAGACAAACACCAGCGCGGACGAACACCAACGTGGATGAACACCAGCGAGACGAACACCAGCACGAACACAACAGCAGCCAAGTGAACAGTTAACGCGCCAACAATAAACTCTGTAAACCATAACATTTCGCGGGCGATTTATTTATAAAAAATAGTTCGGCCGAACTATTTTAAGATTAAAAGTTCGGCCGAACTAACAGTTCAGTCGAACTTCTTTATAAGTTCGGCCGAACTTTTGTTGCCGATTTTCCAATCCCCGACAAAAATTTTGTTTGCTCGTGCCGTCCGTGTGCCGTCAGCCTAAACGGAAACAATAGTTCGGCCAAAATTTCTAAGAAAGTTCAGCCAAACTTTATAAAATGTTCGGCCGAACTATTGCCGAAAAAAATTTTCTACCCCCGATTATAAAATGTTCGGCCGAACTATTGCCGAAAAAAAATTTCTACCCCCGATTCTCACAAAAGTTTAACTTGACTTCACGTTTAGCCTTCACTTTTGTTTTTCAAAAAGTAAACCCAAGTTTTTCTTGTAAAATCATCTATGAATGTTAACATGTAGTGGCTGCTAGCAAGCGATGGAGTTTGCATTGGTCCACACAAATCTGAGTGGACAATCTCTAAGGGTGCCTTTGCCCTTATGCTTTTCCCGAAAGGAAAACTTTCTCTGTGTTGTTTCCCCAAGATACAACCTTCACAAAGGCTGTCTAGTTTCTCTATCAATGGTAAACCTCTTACCATTCCTTTTCTGTTCAACAAATTAAGACCTCCAAAGTTGAGATGTCCAAATCTCAAGTGCCACAACCAATTTTCGTCTTTTGGTTCGCTTTGGATAGCCTCTTTTGCCACTGCTGCTATCTTTTCTTCATTCTTCAAATCTGCTCTCATTCTAAGAGGGAACATCCTGTTCCTTGTCATCTTCACTTCAAAAATACATTGTTTGCTGGGTGGTTTGTCCATGATGGTACAAACATCATCCTCAAAAAATACATTATACCCATTTTGAACAAGTTGTCCAATACTTAAGAGGTTACACTTCATTCCTGGAACATAATACACATCTGCTATGGATTTCTTTGCACCTTTCCTTGTTAAAACATTTACATTTCCTTTTCCCATAACAGAAACTTTGCTATCAGTTCCTAGTGTGACTTGTGACTTCACACTCTCATCTAACATAGAAAACATTGCTATGTTTCCTATCATATGGTTAATACAACCGGAGTCTAGAAACCATAAGTCTTCATTCTTTTCTTCAGCCATATTACAAGCTAAAAATAAATTGTCTTGGCTGAGATTTTCCCTAGTAAAATTTTCATTTGTTCTATTTCCCATATCATGCTGCTTCTTTCTACATTCATTATCATAATGACCATATTTTTTACAATAGTGACATTGGACATTGGACTTATCATACCTCTGTCCTTGAGCATTATGCTGACCACTTTGCTAGCTGCTGCCTTGGCCTTGATGCTGATTTGGATTGCTACCCCTTCCTTGAGCATTTGCTGGACTGTTCCTTCCACCTCTGTTTTGGCTTCTGCCTCTTCCTCTCTTGTTTCCTCTGCCTTGCCCTCTTCCTCTTTCGAAATACATCTAGGTCTTAAAGGCATGTTCCAGAGATGAGTTTTCACTTCAACCTTCTTCCTCTTCAGTGATGCATGAAGCTCATCCACTGTGAACTTTGAGAGATCCTCGGTCTCTTCTATGGTGGTAACAATCACATCAAATCTTGAGGGTAGACTCCTCAAGAGTTTTTCCACAATCCTCTTATCTTCAAGAGTCTCTCCATGAGATCTTATTTGTGTGGCCATTCCTATCACATGAGTGAAGAATGAGTCAATGTTATCTGACTCCTTCATACAGAGAGTCTCAAAGTCTCTCCTCAGCAACTGAAGTTTTGCTCTCTTCACTTTTTCCATGCCTTGATAGGCTGTCTTGAGAGTTTCCCATGCTTCTTTGGATCTCTTGGCTGCTGCTATCCTCAGAAACACACTCTCATGCACTGCTTGATACAATAAGAAGAAAGCTTTGGAGTCTTTCTTCCTATTTCTCTTCAACAACTCTTTCTCTGCTTGAGTTAAATCATTAAACTCTTCTTCATCTACTGGCTCTTCAAAGCCATCCTCAAAAAATTCCCATAAGTCTTGGGAAACAAATAAAGCTCTATAGTTATTGACCAGTAGTCATAATTTTTCCCATTACATAGTGGGAGGTGGATATTTCCAATACCCATGCTAGTGCTGGCTCCAGCCATTTTGCACTCTTAACTATGATTCAAAAAACACTTGGCTGTGTATTTAAAATAGTTGACTGCTCTGCAACAGTAACACAATAAACTGTATAAAGAAATACCTTGAATTCTTTTTGGCCGAGTCTTCACACTGCTTGAGAAGCTGCTACAACAAAGAACTCCTTCCTTTAGCTTCTTTGCTCTTCAAAGAGCCTAGACTAGCTCTGATACCATGTTGGAATATTTGAAAATTCCAGAACAACAATGGAGAGAGTAGTACTCTCCTCTTCTAACACAGAGAAAATTTAAAAATTCTTGACAGGAGACAGAGTTTCCACTTGAAAACTATTTCATTAACTTTCCAAAAAAAACTAATACAAATCTGGACTGGTTCAAAAACGCAGTGCTAATCAAAAGACTTCACTACACTCTATAACAACGCATTGCTGTGCAAATTTTAACCACTCTGACTCTGCTAAGAAAACGCACTGCTGTGCATACACAAAATTACAACGTTCTGTCTCTATTACAAAAAATTGCACTGCTGTGCTAATACATTTTCATAACAAGCTCTCGGGACTTTTCCTTTTTATATGCCGCACATATGAAACATTACAAAACTACATTAAAAGACTTTAAAACAAATTCATTTTAAAATGCTCCCGAGGCCCACACAATATTTGTGCACATGCAAATATGAAAAAGTCAAAACCTCTCGCTCGTTATGTAAAACATTCAACGTAAACCTTAATCAAACTCCACCCCGGATTTCAAACGATAAATCAAACCGGATTGCATAACCATTTCCGGTGAAAAAAGGAGCCCGCTGACGTCAGGGTCTTTGTGACCTGAAATCACAATTAAATTTGCCCTAAAGTTGTATCGGGTCCGATTTGGGCTCAGCGTACGGAGGGCTGAGTGTGACCCGAAATCCAAATTAAGTCCGACCTATAACCATTTCGAGTCCGGTTTTCTGCATGGTGAGCGGGCAAACCAAAATACCGTACCAATAATAATTTTCCACGTATGTATTTGGAGATACATCGCGGGGACCCGCAGGCCATTCTCCTACTGTGACTAGCCTGGTGACATGGTCGCGAAGTGTGAACGCATACTCTGTTTTCTGTTTTAACCCTTTGTTTTCAATGTGCAGGATTGGAGCCAAAACAAAATTTGACTGATCAACAAAATGGCAAGTGGCTGAGTACAACAACCTAGAGAAGAAAAAATGAAAGTTGCTACTACTGTAAGTGATTTTGAAAACAATTTTGGAAGGTGCCTCATTGTACAGTGTAGCGGTTGAAAGTAATATTTCAACAGAAAATTGTATCCACAGCAAGAGAGCCAATTTTGAAAAAGAAAGCAGAGATTTAAAAAAACAACTATTTGAAGTGTATCGGAGAAATTCAAAAACTGCATTATTAACGCGGTCCAAAAGTTCAGAAGAAGCGTTACGCGGTATGCAGTTGAGAAGATTTAAGAAAAGCGTTAGTTTCAAAAACTCCCAACGA